>JAUTWP010205998.1:0-16120 GCA_033042655.1 Cyathermia naticoides | reverse complement strand
GCGGGTTTCCTTCTAAAAATGTGTGTCAAAATGACCATATGAATGACGTCCAATAACCGATGATGATAAAATCAATGAGTTCCAGTGGTGTCGTTAAACAAAACAAACTTTACTTTACTTTTCACCTGAACTGTCATGTTTTAGTTTTAGTCATAAAATAAATAAAAAATATTACGTTAAAAAAAAATCAAAACCAGTTATTATGTAAATCCACAAACAAACCCACATGTTAGTGAAAAGAAAAACCTAAATAAAAGAAACGTGGCGGATGACCATAGAAAAGGAAATACAGAGGACAGTCTGAGCTGGGGACAAAATACTTTGATTAGGGAGGTGTTGGTTTTTAGAGTGAAATAAAATGTTAATAAAAAATTAATTTTTATATAATTTATAAACCCAACTTTGCTTTAATTTGCATTCCATTGGATAGAAATGTATTTTGGTACTCAAAAACTGAGCTATGTGCTGTCCTGTTTGTAGAAACATGCAAATATATAACCATGACTATACCCACTTTTAAAATGTATTATTAAAATTTATTTTAATTTTGTAGAAATGTTCAACTAAAAAACCCATGACTATACCCTGTTTTAAAATGCCATTGTATTGTTAAAATATATGTTTTTATTTTTTTATTAAATGACTTTTTTGCAAGTGCAACATATTAAATTTTAATTTTATACAAATATAAAAAATATATTAAAATACTGTGTACGACCTTTGGGTCCAATAACCTGCAAAAAGAGTCAATTCATTAGTAACATCAAAGCATAAACAAAAATCCTCATCACCAAAATAGTTCATGGGGAATAACTCAAAACCACAAATGTCAAGGGGCATAACTAAACTAATATAACTTGCTAAGGGGCATAACTCTAAACCAATATAGCATCAAGGGACACATCTCCAAAACAATGTAAAGGGGCATAAACAATATAACATGTAAAGAGGTATAACCCTAAACCACTACTGTCAAGGGCCATAACTTTAAACCAATATAACTTGCAAAGGGGCATAACTAAACCAATACAATGTCAAGGGCACAACTCCAAAACGCAACAGAGAGGGACATAAACAATATAACACGTTAACAGGCACAGCCGTAACTACAAGACATATAACATGTAAAGGGCCATAACTCCAAAATGATATAATGCTAAGGGGCAGAACTCTAAACCAATATAACATGCAAAGGACATATTTCCAAAACAATGTTATATCAAGGGGCATAATTCCAAAAGACAATAACATGCCATTGGGAAACCTAATGGCACCACATACAAGTGCGGTTCCACCCACACACACCTACAATTTAGTGATTTTTCTATTTTTTACATTGTAAATAATTTTGGGAATGTTTGTGGCTCTTAGGCTTGTCATTGCACACCCTCCCCCAAATGAAATTTCTGGAACCGCCACTGACATAGACTACTCTTTTTTGATATGCATAATGGGTCTTTTATATACACTTTCCTACAGACAGGACACCACATACCACAGCCTTTGAACTAGTTGTAGACCACTGGTTGGAATTGAAAATAGCCCAACTGTAGATGGGTCCACTGATAATACTAAATAAAAATAAAAACAACTACCCTGGAAAAGGTTAGCGGGAACATAACAAAGATCAGGAAATCTGTCAACATTGAATTTCGTTTGATTTTTCTGTAAGGTCTGAAAACAAAAATCCAATTAATTTATACATGGTACGAAAATCTCCCAAAAATTGTAACAAAGAAACATTAAATTATAGACATGATGGGAAATGACAGGTGTGTGGCACAGAATGTCCACAAGACAATCACCTGTTGCAGTTGGAGAGACAGGGACTGGGATGAGGAGATGGACAGCAAAAGGAGTTGAAAGATAGGAGGAGCTGCCAGAATGGAAAAGATACAGGATGGAATTCAAAAGAGAAAAAGGAAAGGGGGCAGTGGGATAAAAACAAATAATTAAAGACATATACTAAAAAAATCCAAATTACAAACAAAATATATAGCATAATGAAAACAAAACACCAAACAAATTTTGACTAGTATTGCACCCTGCCATTCCAAGCTAAAATAATTATTCTAAAACATAAAATCCAAGCGAATGTAAGATGAAAAATATTTTAAAACATATTGCAAGCAAAAATATATAAATTATTTAAAAACAAATTACAAGCGAAAGTATAATAAAAATTATTTTAAAACAAATTCCAAGCGAAAAAACTAATTCCAAGCAAAAATATAAAAATCATTTTAAAAACACATTCCCAGCGAAAAAACTAATTTAAAACAAATACATGTAGCAAGCAAAAATATAAAAATTATTTTTAAAACAAAATTCCAAGCGAAAATATAAAAATTATATTAAAACATAAAATTACAAGCAAATATATATACGAAAAGACAAAACATTTGTTTTATTCATTTATTTTGACGTCCAATGTGCTCTAGTGGCATCGTTATACAGGATAAATAGTTTTTCGTCCATGTTCAGAGCCAGGCTGTTATAGCAGACACCTATCGCCAGCACAGTTTATGGTTTTCATCATCCACCGCATCCGGGACAGAAAAATCGTTATATAAAACACTTAACTTTTTTATGACTGACGTCCAATAGCCAATGATTAAATAACAATCAATGTACTCTATTTGTTAAATAAAACAAACATTTTTCTTTTTTTTCTAATTTATTACAGTCATTTAAACAAATATGTGACACAATTTAAACAAAATTAAATTTTAAAATTGGTGACTATATAAAGGTATAGATCATTTAAAATAATGCTGTAACATTATCAGAAGAAAATAGATTATATATTGTATGTTTGTTTGATACGCATCATGCTCCATTTTTCTGACGCAATGATCTGCTGCACCATATTTAGGTCACGTGAATACCGCTACGACGTAGCGATGGCGGACAGTTGGCGACCTGCCTCGCCGATTTATAGTGTATTTCGAGTTATCTAATTATGATTCAGCAAATCGTTGCGTCAGAAGAATGGAGTGTGGTGCGCAAACATACAAGATATATTCTAAAGGGTTAAATATTAAAAAAAAACCAGACACTGCCACTTTAATGAAAACTACTGGTTGGTTGGTTATATTTATTTTTGTGCTTACTTCCAATTAAGGTTCAATCACGCTGTCATGGGCACACAGCTCACCTTCTTGCGCTGTCTGTCCAGGACAGATATTAGTGTTAGTAGAAGAGAGGAAACCTCCTACGGCCACACTAGTGCAGCTACGCTTTTTCGATAAGCAACAAGGGATCTTTTATATGCACTTTCCCATAGACAGGATAGCACATACCACAGCCTTTGTTAAACCAGTTATGGAACCACTGGTCAGTGCAAGTGGAAACCCATTCCCATTGAGCCTTGTGGAGCACTCACTCTGGATTGGAGTTGGTACTGAGATTAAAAATCCCATGCCTCAACTGATATTCGATCTCAGTACCTACCAACCTCAAGACCGAGAGCTTAACCACTGGACCATGAAGGCAGGTTAAAAACTATTGTAATATTGGTATTATTCATGGGATAGACCGAACATTTCTGTCTCAAAAATGACATTTGCAGGATCAAATGGACAATAACACCCACAATTAAAAAATCTATGATAATCTTTTAAATGTATTTTACTACCGTAATACAAAATATAAACACAATTGCAATCTCTCCTCCCAATCTTATATATTTTAACTAATCAAAAAGATGAACAAAATTACAATCTTTCCTCCCAATCGTAAAACATATTTTTACTAATACAAATTGTAAACACAACTACAATCTCTCTTCCAATCTAATAATGTATTTTACTAATACAAAATATAAACACAACTATAATATTTCCTCCCAATCTTATAACATTTTACTAATACAAAATATAAACACAACTATAATATTTCCTCCCAATCTTATAATGTATTTTACTAATACAAAATATAAACACAACTACAATATTTCCCAAATCTCTGCTTACTTTACTCCATTTTTGAATAAACACATTTTAAATTATCAGCTGATATCAACTGCTAAAACCGACCGCATACTAGAGCTATCTGCTGAGGCCAAAGTTACTCGTGCTCGTTTGCTCATCAAATAGCTCGCTGTGTGCGCGCAAATTTTGCTGAGTTTTTCACCTCGCGAGGTCTTGAGTAATATACAAATAACAGAAATATTTTATTATCAGGTATTAAGTGGAGTTGACTGTATTTCTATTGAAATGGTTCAGAATTATATACAAACAGAAATATGCTATTAGTATTATCAGATCTTCAAAGATATTTTCTCCCAAATCAGGTGTTATAGTACAATATAACCTGTATTAAGCAGCCACCTGTCTTAAAATGTCACCTTTATTTTCCCAAATCAGCTCATTTGGTACAATATAACCTGCATTAAGCAGCCACCTGTCATCATATAACCTTTATTTTCTCCCAAATCAGGTAATTTAATACAATATAACTTGTATTAAGCAGCCACCTGTTTTCAAAGGTCACTTTTATTTTCTCCCAAATCAGTTAATTTAATACAATATAACTTGTATTAAGCAGCCACCTGTCTTAGGATAAATTGTTTTATGTCCACGTTCAGAGCCAGGCTGTTACAGCAGATGCCTCAACCTGTCTTAAGAGGTCACATTTTATTACTCTTTGGATGGCTGCAGCCTCCCACCCCCCACCTTAGATCCACCTCTGGGCTGCTTAATACAGGTTTGACCGTACAACAAAAGATACGACATAACAATTTATATACAAGAAAAACGTTCAAGACAAAATTATTATGAACATCATCCTTGCCTGCAACAGTTTTTAGTACATAATATATTATGATTTAAATGATAAAATATTTATTTACAAAGGTATTATGAATAAATAAACTTTCCGAAAACATTTATCACACAACAAACCACCACTACAGACAGACAAACAGACATAAATATAGACTGACAGACAAACATAAATACAGACAGACAGACAGACAGTGCACTATTTATTTTATATATATACAAAGTATTTAATAGTGAATAATTGATATTTGTTTAACAACACCCCACACAGACACACAAACAGACAGACAGTGGAGTCTGTATAAAAGTGGGAGTGGGATGTAGCTCAAGTGGTAGCATGTTCGACTGATGTATAGGCCATCGGATCAATCCTCAGTAGACCCATTGCAATTTGAGTTATTTTTCATTCCTATTGTAGGCCTATTCCACAACTGGTTCATCAACGGTTGTGGTATGTGGTGTCCTGTCCATGGGGAAATGCATATATTTATAAGACCCCTTGCTGCATATTAAAAATTCCTGTCCTGGGTAGGGACTCTGGTATTCCAGAGTCCGTGCCCAGGAGAGGCGTGCTTGAACACTTGTTTATGATGTAAGCACGTAAAATTTTTGTCCAGTCCAGTCTATATTAAAAAGAGCAGCCATACTAGTGTAGCAGTAGCGGGTTTCTTCTCTTCTACTAACATGAACCAATTGTGGAACACTGGTTGGAACAAAAAATAGTTCAAACTGCAAATGGATCCACTGAGAAGGATCGATCCAATGAACTGACAGCTTCACAGGGGGACATGCTACCGATTGAGCTACATCCCGATTTCCGTTCCTACCAGTCCACTGTTTTATAATTTTACATGAAATCTTTATTTACAAACAATTTATTTACATTTTACATCGGAATGTTGTGACCCTGTATGAGTTTTTAAATAAAAACATTGATATGTTACAAAGCATAAAGCTGTTTATTGATAAAAGAAAGAAGATTATTTGTAAATAAAAACCATAGAATAAAGTTGTTTATTGAAAAACGGATCTGGTGTGAATTAAAAAAAATTATGGTTTAATATCTGTATGTAAAAACCACTGGTCAGGTCAGGTTGTTTAATGTCTACATTCAGATCCAGGCTGTTATAACAGACACCTCTCACGGGCGCAGTTTATGGTTTTATCCATCCACCACATCCGGGACAGGATAAAAAACCCATTGATATGTTACAAAGCATAAAGTCGTTTATTGAAAAAAAAATCTTTTTTTAATTAAAAAAAATTATGATTATTTGTAAATAAAAACCATTTATATGTTACAAAGTATAAAGTTATTTATTGAAAAAAATATCTTTTTTTAATTAAAAAAAATTATGGTTATTTGTAAATAAAAACATTGATATGATACAAAGTATAACGTTGTTTATTGAAAAACAGATCTGGCTTGAATTTAAAAAAAAGAATATTTGTAAATAAAAAACATCTATAATATTATGTATTACAAAGCAGACACAGATCTGGTTTGAATTAAACAATTTATTTATGATTATCTGTACATAAAAACCATTGATATGATACAGAGCATAAGGTAATTTATTGAAAAACAGATCTGTTTTAATTAAACTATTTTTTATGGTTATTTGTAAATAAAAAAAACATTGATATGTTAAAAAGCATAAAAATGCATTTACTGACTGACAGATAAACCGAATCCGCTATCTGCCCTGATTGATACTCTTTTTCTGGTCTGGTCTACAGAATTAAAAAAAAAGTCTCTGTATGCTTATTTGTACATAAAAAACATTGATATGTTAAAAAGTATAAGTTTATTGACACAGATTTGGCCCGACTGACCCAAATTGTTTTAACTGTATCCAGAAAATTTATATGATACAATACATGTTTACGGAAATACAGATTGGTCCGATTCATATACATAAAAATAAACTTTAACAAACCCAAAACAAGAATTATGATCACTGGTAACTAAAAATACAAATAGGAATTATTGGTAACCCAAAAAATATATATGATTGGTAAACCAAAATATACAGAATAACATTAAAATTTGGTAACCCAATACATAACATGAAATACTGGCAAGTCAAAATATACATTAATTATTGGTAACCCAAAATATACATTAATTATTGGTAACCCAAAATATACATTAATTATTGGTGACCCAAAATGTACATTAATTATTGGTAACACAAAATATACATTAATTATTGGTAACCCAAAATATACTACCGGTATATTGTTAAAATTGATAACCCAAATATACTATATTAAAAATTCATTACCCAAATATACTACATGTATATTAAAAATTGATTACCCAAATATACTATATTAAAAATTGATAACCCAAATATAACATATTAAAAATTGTAGACCAAAATATACAATAATACTAAAACATCAGTGACCCAAAAATTTAAATATTGGCAACTCAAAATATACAATATTAAATGCTTTCACCAACATAGCAACTAAAAGTAAAACTGTACATTCTCGTAAACGTGGCTTTCACCAACACAGGAACTAAAACATTCTCATAATCATAACATAACATTACAAATAAAATGTGATAAAAATAAAAACCACACAAACATTCATACGCAATTTTAAAATAATTGTAAAAGATAAATTTTGACTAGATTTAAAAATTAAATTCTGATGTTTTACCCATATTTCGTGATAGATAAAGCTGCTATAATCACATAAATATATTTTGATTATAAAATTTTAAAATATCTAAATGATAAAGCCATCTAACATATTTAAAAAATCCATTAAAAACTTTTTAAATTAATAACAATAAAAAAAATGTATTGCACTAAAAATTTTAATATGAAAAAAAAATTCATTAAACAAAATCAACAAATTTTTCTTCATAATATTGCTAGTGTCTCATTCATGTTATATAAATATTCATATAAAACCTTTAAGAACAAGATACAAATATTTTTAAGTGAAAATAAAAATTAAGTTTGTTTGTCCATACTCGACACTCCCAAAAATGTTTTTGACCTGTTCTTTTCGAGAAGAATTTTTTTTTTAACCAATTTAAATTTACAAATTATTTACCGTAACTAAATATGTATGAAGCCAAAAAAGATAATTATTACCTACCTACTCACAGTTGAAATTACAGGTCGAAAATGGACAAACGAAGATATTTTTAAGAATGGCCATATAAAACTTTTATTCATAATATTTCAAGTTTTCTTGTCATATTTTAATACAAATAAACTAGATAAAGCTATTAGAAATGACAGATATATATAATTTTGATTATAAAGTTTTTCTTTATACTATTTCAAATTTTCTTTTTCCTATTTTAATACCAGATTCCATAAAAAGAAATATCTTCGTGGGAAATATTCATGCAAAAATCGTGAAATCTAAATTACAACGCAAACTTAATTCCAAGCATGAATAGTTCCCTATGGTGTGTTGTGATTTAAAAATATTGTCACCTTGGTGTAACCCAATTTTTTTTACCATGAATTACCTTGTTAGCTATATATTACCCGGTAAGTGAGAAAATATTTCTTTTTACGATAAAACTAGATAAAGCTCTTATGAATCACAGATAAATTTTCTTGTTTATGATATTTTAATACAGATAATCTAGATAAAACTCTTGAAAATCAGAGAGGAATATAATTTTGATTATAAAGATTGTTTTATTATAAAACTTTTTTCTCAATATTCATTTTAATACAGATAAAACTAATTAAAGCTATTAGAAATCAGATAAATATATTTTTTATAATTTTTCTTTATGATAATTCATGTTTTCTTGTTCATATTTTAATACAGATAAAAATGATTAAAGCTATAAAAATCACAGAGGAATATAATTTTGATTATAAAGGTTTTTTTATTATAAAACTTTTCTTCATAATATTATTAGTTTTCTCAATATTCATTTTAATACAGATAAAACTAATTAAAGCTATTAGAAATCAGATAAATATAATTTTGATTATAAAGTTTTTCTTCATAACATTTCTAGTTTTCTCATTCGTGATATTTTAATACAGATAAAACGAATTAAAGCTATTAGAAATAAGATAAATTATTAAATATAATTTTATGAAATTTTCATAATTCAAATTTTCTTGTTTATGATATTTTAACACAGATAAACTAAATAAAGCTCTTAAAAATCACAGAGGAATATAATTTTGATTATAAAGATTTTTTTATTATAAAACTTTTCTTCATAATAATTCTAGTTTTCTCAATATTTATTTTAATACAGATAAAACTACCGGTAATTAAAGCTATTAGAAATAGATAAATATAATTTTGATTATAAAGTTTTTCTTGATAACATTTCTAGTTTTCTCAATATTAATTTTAATACAGATAAAACTAATTAAAGCTCTAGAAATCAGATAAATATAATTTTATTATAAAGATTTTATAATAATATTTCAAGTTCTACATGGATAAAGCAATAAAAATCATAGATAAATAATTTTTATTATAAAGTTTTCACATTGTAAAGTATAATGTACCCTTAATATTGACTATTAAATGTCATTCTGTGGTATAAAATTAATTAACACAGTTTAAAACACTGACTAGATAGAAAGATTTTGATCACAGTTGTGTAAATTTGTAAAAATCACAAATAAAACTGATTTTCTATTTCTAACCAAAATCAATGTAAAATAATTAATTTAATTAATATATGTTCTACATGGGTCTAGTAAAATACTTAGGGCCTAATTTACGAAGCATGTTTTTGCTAAACGCAAATGTTTAAGCATCGTAAATGCATGTAGTTACACGCATGTAAATGAAAAACATGCTTCATAAATTCTGCTGTTTAGTTTTTAGAATAAAACTCTCAAAATTAACCAAAAACAAAAATAATTATATACTAGTACTTTCAATAACAATAGTTGAAAATAAATTTTTATTCTTAGGTTTATGCTGTTTTAGGTGTTGGGCTTATAATTTTTTTAGTACAGAGTCGAGACTCAAAAGAAGAAAAAAGTTTGTTTTGTTTAATGATGCCACTGGAGCACACTGATTTTTATCTTGTCAGTGGCTATTGGACATCATTCATATGGTCATTTTTAAACCTTTTTTTTTTTAAAAGAAAACATAGGCTACTCTTTTTGATAAGCAGCAACAGATCTTTTATATGCACTACCAGACAGGACAGTACATACCATGGATTTTAATGAACCAGTTGTGGAGCACCGGTTGGAACAGAAAAATGAATGAAAATTGTAGTTACCAACTGCGTTTGTAAATTATATTTGATCATTTCATATTACATGAAACTAGTCCAAACTGCAGAGGATCGATCCAACGACCAACCACTTCAAAGGTGGGCACTCTAATTTCATTCATATTTGAAATGTATTTTCATGCTAGCGCTAGATTTTTATTTAACCCACTGGTTGGAATGGACAGCCCCATCAGGATTTACATTTTACCACTGAAGGTGTTCAAGCACGCTTGTCATGGGTATCCAGTGGTGGATCTAGAAATAAAATAAGGGGTGGCTGGATTTGGGTAAATTCGTAAATTTGTAAAATTCATTAAATATGTTTGGAATGAACATAAAAAAAGAAATTGTTCAGGAAGGTCGGGGGTGGGTAGCCACCCTACTCAGCACCCTGGATCCACCACTGATATCATCACTTACATAACAAGAATTCTGTCAAAGATACGGCACTTTGAGTCGCGACTAAAAGTGTTATAAGCCCAAGGACAGATTTAGCAATAGGTGGGTAACGGTGGGATATTTTTAGTTATTACCCTAGTAGAATAAAATATCATAATACATAGTAACATGAATTATCTCCCTTAGACCATTGAATGTCATAGCAATCACATTGAAATTATTTTAAATTTGTCTTAAGTACATAAAATTATAAATAATTTTAGGTTAACAAATATAATCTTAAAAAAATAAATACTAATTGAGGGATAACAAATAGACTATTAATTAAATAAAATTACTAATAATTTTTGGGTAAAAAATAGATTATCTTAAATAAAAATAAAGCTAATTTAGGACTAACAAATAGAATATTACAAACATAATTAACTTAATTAAATTAAAGCTAATTCAGGGCTAATAAATAGAATACTATCTTAATTAAATCAAAACTAATTTATGGCCAACAAATAAATTAATATCTTAATTAAATCAAAACTAATTTATGGCCAACAAATAAACTAATATCTTACATTAAAAATAATTTATGACTAACAAATAGAATATTATGTTAGCTAATTATTATCTTTGTGATATCTTAATTAATAATAAAATATGCATGTATAATATAGTGTATTGCAGAGTACACATGCACACCCACGCACACACACCCACGCACACACACACAAACACACACACATATGCGCATACACACACAAACACACACACAAACACACATGCGCATACACACACACACACAAACACACTCACAGTAAAATATTTCTAAGAGCACAAAGGTAAAACATTGGAATAGTTTGACATAAAATAATGTTTTTCTTTACAACTATGTACAATGCCATCACCATAGTTATAACAATGTTATACATCAAACAAAACAATGTTATCTCATACCATACTCCTATAACAATATTATACACCAAAAAAAACAATTCTCATAAATTATAGTATTCATATAGATTTAAAGTGGCAGCATTATACTTATGTTTGTGTAAAAATGTATTTCGCCTTATTGTATCGATATATTACTGACTTAAAGTGGTGGCATTAAACTTGTTTGTGTAAAAATTTACTTTTTGTATTATTAATGTTTTCTTATAGTAATACTTTATAGTCTTAAAGTAAGATCAACATTAATTTTCAAAGTAGGGCATAAACAATAAAGGTAGGGCATTATCAATAAGATTAGGGCAGGGTTATTACATCAGGGCATAATAGAAGGATAAAAAGGAAGAAAATAGAATTTAAAATTTTAAAATAAATAAAAACAGATCTCGAAATATAAACACCGATTTTACATTCAATAATTTTTCTAAAAATTATTTTAAAACCGATAATAATTAATCTATTACACAATTTAAACACAAAAATCATTTCAATGATAAAATAACCATAAATGCTGCTTTTTAAATGATTTGCCAGCGACTGGTAAAAATAATAACATTTCAAGTTCTGCACACAACATTCAATTTTTTTTTAAATGATTTTAAAACTGATAATAATTAATACATAATTTAAACACAAAAATCATTTAAAAATAAAATACCCTTAAATGCTGCTTTTTAAATGGTTGGCCATTGACTGGTAAAAATAAAAACATTCCAAGCAATGTACATGATGATACTAAGCTTTTTAAATGTTTTGCCACTTACAAAATAAAATCCACCCATAAATGCTGATTTTTAAATGTTTTGCCAGCGACTGGCAAAAATAAAAATATTTCGAGCCATGTACATGTTAACACTAATCTTTTTAAACATTTTGCAACTTAAAAAAATAAAATACAACATTAAATGCAGATTTTTAAATTTATAAAACAAAACAAATGCTGCTTATTAAATGTTTGGCCAGCGACTGGTAAAAATAAAAATTTCAAGCCCTGAAACTACGCTTTTTGTTTTAGCGGTGCCGTGAATTCTTCCTGGTCAGAATCGTCCACTTCGTGGTCACTCTCTTCCGTACTCAAGCGGTCAAAACCTCTGTGAGAATTTGGTAAGATGTTTTGAAGACTAAATACTTTTGAGTTTCGGCCGCCCGAAAAACATTTGATCTTACCTAAAAATAAAAAATATATTTTATTACTAAAAGTAGATTCTTGTTTTACATAATAACGAAATCAATTATAATATTATTATTACTACGTCATTCATACAGTGTTGTAAAACGGTTTTGGTGTTTATCATCGCACGAACGTCAAAAATATAACGTTCAATTCTTAAATAACGAAATCAATTATAATGAGAAAAAATATTTTTTATTACTAAAAATAGATTCTTGTTTTACATAATAATAACGAAATCAATTATAATAATTTTTATTACTGAGTACCTGAATGATACAACGATACTAATCATAACAATGAGAAGAATAACAACGGGTACAACAAGAAGAAACCTGGTATGTATGTATGTATGTATATGTGTCTGTATGTATACATGTGTGTCTGTCAGTGTGTATGTGTGTCTGTCAGTGTGTATGTTAAATAAAACAAAATATATATAAAGTTGAGTACCTGAATGATACAACTTGATACTAATCATAACTACAAGGAGAATCACAATGGGTACAACAAGTAGAAACCTGGTGTATGTGTATCTTAAGTGTGTGCGCATGCACGTGCAATTGCACACGTGTGTATGAAAGAAGACAAAATCTATATAAAGTTGAGTACCTGAATGATACAACTTGATACTAATCATAACTATGAGGAGAATCACAACGGGTACAACCAGTAGGACTCCGATGATGACTGATGGGGTGAAATCAGATTTCTTCACGGTCTTCGTCGACGTTGATATTACTTTATCTCCAAATATCACTGAAACAAAAACAATAAATTAGAATAAATTAGAATAAATTACAGTGGACTCTGTCTAAACCAGAAACCCTCTAAAACGGAATCATGTCAAAACTGGACAAAAAATTTGGTTCTAATGAGTCAAATTTAGTGTAAATCTAATCCCTGAAAACTGAACATTATACTTGGTCTCGAATGTGTCCAGTTTAGACAAGAGTGCACTGTACTTATTTACAGACTTACATCCAATTAATGTTCAAAAGTAAAGTTTGTAAGATAAGATAAGATATTTATACGGTACTTCAGGTGGCCTAGATGCCCATTGTACAATGGGTAGGTGTTTCCACTTGCACCGACCAGTGGTTCCATAACTGGTTTAACAAAGGTTATGGTTTGTGCTACCCTGTCTATGGGAAAGTGCATATAAAAGATCCCTTGCTGCTTATCAAAAAAGAGTAGCCACAGTGTGGCAGTAGTGGGTTTCCTCTCTTCTACTAACATCCGTGATAGCGTGCTTTGCTTGAACCTTAATTGGAGGTAAGCACAAAAATAAATATAACCAATTAACCCCGACATTACCAACCAAGTACAGACCAAGGGAGATAATTTTACGACCACATGATTGAGTTTGATCGAGGTACCTAGATTGGCATTGAGAATGAGCCATAAAACATACATATATTAAACCTGTCTTAAGCAGCCACCCAGGGGAATAACAAAATGTGGCATTTTATGACGTCGCTGCTTAATACAGGTTATATTGTACTAAATTAGCCGATTTGGGAGAAAATAAAGGTGACCTTTGAAGACAGGTGGGTGCTTAATACAGGTGGCCACTTGAGCAGGTTTGACTGTATATTAAAGACAGGTTAACACAGACCATGACCTTTGTTAAATGAATAATATTATGATAACTTACGATCTCTTGCGCTTTCCATCTGCATTCTCCAGACTTTGGTTGGGTCGAGTTCTCCGACGTAAATAGCATGATTAGGAGAATCTACACACACATCATGGGGGTTAGAGAGACCCTGGAAACAAAATATATAAAAACTGATAAATTACATCCTGAAATTCTGCCACCTCTACAAAGAATCCAGGATAAAGTACTGGCCAAATTAAGCAAAACTGAAGCTTTGGGGTCCCAAAGAAGACTTCAGAGACAATGATTTTTATCGACACAACTGGACTCCAAATCAGATCATGGGGGTTCGAAAGACCCTGTAAACAATAACAATTTAATACAGATAAATTTCAGATCCTCCAATTCTGCCCCCACAGAAGCAATAGCTTGAACATGGAAAAAGAAGTGTGTATATTTATTATATTTTTTGGCTCGGGGTAAAATCACACAAAAGGATACATAAAAAGGCATTAGTGAAAAAGGAGTTTGTTTTAGCACACACTGATTTTTATCTTATCACTGGCTGTTTGACATCCAACATATGGTCATTTGGCCTGCTTCTGCAACTTATATTGGTTTTAGACTGGCCTCATGGCCACATAACAAACCTGGAATATCTACTCTAAATGATTAAATATTACAAATATTCCAGATATTGTAGCTTTAAAACAAACCTTGAATATCTATTCTAAATAATTAAATATTAAAAATATTCCAGATATTGTAGTTTAAAACAAATCTGGAATATCTATTCTAAATGATTAAATATTAAAAATATTCTACATATTGCCTAGTTTTAAACAAACCAGGAACATAATTATATTCTAAATGATTAAATATTAAAAATATTCCAGATATTATAGGTTTAAACAAACATGGAATATCTTTCTAAATGACTAAATATTAAAAATATTCTATATATTGTAGTTTTAACTATTTGATAGTGTAATACCTGCGGTGGAGTCCAGGTTTCTATGACAGATCCGCTGGTGAAATTCAACGTGAACCCGTCACTTTGATAGAATTAGCGTCAAACATCGGAATATCTACTAGTATTCTATATTATTACAAATATTCTATATATTGTAGTTTTAACTATTTGATTGTGTAATACCTGCGGTGGAGTCCAGGTTTCTATGACAGATCCGCTGGTGAAATTCAACGTGAAGCCTGTGACCTTGATAGAATTAGCGTCAAACATCGGACCATTCACAGCAAACAGTAAACCTCCTAAAACATAAATAATATTTAAAAAAAAGGTAAAATTTGTTTTATTTAAAGTGGCAGTTTCTGGTTTTTAAAAATATTTAACCATTTAGAATATATCTTGTACGTTTGTTTGATGCGCACCAGACTCCATTCTTTTGACCCAACAATTTGATGTATCGTAATTAGATCATGTGAAATATTCTATAAATTGGCGAGGCAACCCGCCAGCTGTCTGCCATCGCTAAGTCGTAGTGCTATTCACATGACCTAAATATGGTACAGCAGATCGTTGCATCAGAAAAATGGAGCGTGGTGCAAGATATATTCTAAATGGTTAAATATTTAAAAAAACAGACACTGTAAACTTTAATGCCACCACTAGAGCAGATTAATTGTTTTTTAATCAATGGGTATCGGATGTCAAACATGTATTTTCTGATACAGTTTCAGTAAAGTTTGTTTTATTTAATGACGCCACTAGAACACATTGATTTTTATCTTATCATCGGCTATTGGACGTCAAACATATATGGTCATTACATAATAATAATACCCATAATAATAATGATAATAATAATAGAATAATTTCTTATCATCGGCTATTTGACGTTATTCATATGGTAATTTTAACACATTTCTTTTATATAAAACCCTCTGCTGCCACATAGGCTACTCTTTTTGATAAGCAGCAAGGGATCTTTTATATGCACTTTTCCATAGACAGAACAGTA
>JAUTWP010205887.1:0-16122 GCA_033042655.1 Cyathermia naticoides | reverse complement strand
TGAGCATCAGGGTCATAGATGGTAATGGCAAAACTCTTTGTCCCTTTGGGTGCATCGTGCCAATGTAGTTCAGGAGATTTGTTCTCGCCAATACATCCAAAACTGTTGAACTCTTGTACTTTGGTCAACTGCCCCTCTACATCGTTACTCTCTAATGTAAAGTTCCCTGCCATAAGCGTTGTTGCTGTTAAAATTGAAAGTGTTAAAAATTTCATGTTATATCCTTTAATATTTTTAGAGATAATAACATGATGTGAGAGGGAAAAGTATAGGGAATGTTTTGGGTTTTATTGGGTTTGTGCTGATTACTTGGAATAGTGAGGATTTTTATGGTTTTGAGAGAGAAGTGGTTATTTTTTTAAGAGTAAAAGTGATTTTTCAACGATTACCTTTTCTAAAATTGCTAAGTTCTGATTAAAATATTGAATATTAGAAAAAAAACAGTCTAATTTAATAAAAAAATCTCCTAATTACGATAAAATCGTTAAAAAGAATAAAAATAGGTACAAAATTATGCTAAAACGATTTACAGTAGAGAATTTTTCGTCATATCAAGACAAAAATTGTTTAGATTTAACAGCAGGAAGAACAGAATTACATCCAAGTCATGTTGTTGATTTTAAAAAAGTTAAAATTCTTAAAAGTGCTATAGTTTATGGTGCAAATGCTTCAGGAAAATCTAATTTAATTAAAGCAATAGATTATGCAAAAAGTATTATTATTAAAAATTTAGATAGTAAAGATATAGATACTCATCAAAAATACTTTAGACTTAATAATTTTTCTGCTAATCAACCAACATCATTTGAATTCGAATTTGAATTAAATGATAAATTTTTTTCTTACGGATTTTCTATAATGCTAGAGGAAGCAAAAATTACAGAAGAATGGCTTTTTGAAATTGGTAAATCTACTCCTGAGAAAATATTTGAACGAAAAAATAATGACATAGAGTTAGGAAAAACACTAAAGAATAAAAATATTAAAGAACTTAAAAATATTATTGAAACTTACGCTTATGGAATGAAGAATCAATCTCATAAACTTTTTTTATCTGAAATTTCTAATAAACAATTAGATATAAAAGATGTAAAAATTCTAAATGATATTTTTAAATGGTTTGATGAAAAGCTTATATTAGTTTATCCTAATTCACAGTTTGCAGGAATATCATTAATTGGTAATAATACAAATTTAGATACAGTATTCAAAAAATATTTATATGAATTTGATACAGGAATAATAGATATTGCATCTATTGAAGAAGATTTTGAAAAAGTATTGAAAAATGATTCAAAAATAAAAAAAGATATTACAAATGATTTTTTAAAAAAAGAAACAAAGAATATTATTTTACTTGACAAAGATAAAGAAATAGCATTAACTATCTATAAAAATGAAAAAAATGAATTAAAAGTACGAAAACTAGGATTAATTCATAATATAGAAATAGATGATATATTCGAACTAAAAGATGAATCAGATGGAACAAAAAGGTTATTTGACTTAATTCCATTAATTGAACATTTTTCTGAAGATTTTACAATTCTTATTGATGAATTTGATAGAAGTTTACATCCTAAATTAGCAAGAAAATTTTTAGAACTTTTCTATAAGATAGAAAACTCAAAATCACAATTAATCGTAACAACACATGAGTCTAGCTTACTTGATTTAGACTTATTAAGACGAGATGAAATATGGTTTGCAGAAAAAAATAAACATGGAGCTTCAAAGCTTTTTACACTCAATCAATTTAAAGTAAGATACGATAGCAAAATTGAAAAAGCTTATTTACTAGGACGATATGGAGCAATCCCAATATTTAAAACTTTTGATGAAATAGAATTGGATAATTAAAATGGCTTTTGAAGATAAAGGATTTAATAGTCCCATTTATATAGAAGAAGAAAATGAACCAGAAAGAGCTATTATTATAGCTTGTGAAGGAGAAAATACTGAACCTGAATATTTTGAAGCTATTAAAGAAAAACTTTCAGATTATATATCAGTCTTGATAGAAATCAAGATTGTGGAAAGAAGTGTTGCAGGAAGTCAACCTAAAAAAGTTGTTTGTAATTTAGAAAATTTTATTCACGATAAATATGATTATAAACCTGATAATGATGAACTCTGGGTTGTTTGGGATAGAGAAGTTGAAAAAGATTTTCAACGAAAAAAAGATATTATTGAGATGATTCCTAAGTGTAAAGAGAAAAATTACAATATAGCATTAACAAATCCTCTTTTTGAATTTTGGTTACTTTTACATATTATTGATGATGTATATGATATATATGACCGAAAGATACTTTTAGAAAATGAGTGGCAATCTAAAAACAGAAGATTTATAGATAAAGAACTTTCAACTTTATTAGATAAGGGATATAATAAAAAGAAAGATAAATTTAATAAAGATATTGTGAGTAAAGAAAATATTTTAAGAGCATTAGAACAAGAAAAACTATTTGAAAATGAAATAGAAGAAATTATCGATAATTTAGGTTCTAATGTTGGAGACTTAATTAGAAAAATCTTAACTTTTGAGGATAAATAAAGAAAGTCATTATTCACTCTAAAATATTTTTTGTTCCCGATAAACCTTCGGAGTAACCCCATAAACCCTCTTAAACTGCACCCCAAACCAAGAAGCAGTCGCATAGCCACAACTCGTAGCAATAGAACCAATGCTCTCATCTGAATTTTTAAGAAGCAGAGCCGACTGCTCTAAGCGTCTACTGTCTAGCCACTCTTTGGGGTTCATACCTGTTGATGCTTTGAGCTTAGCTCGTAGCTCTTGTTTGCTCACTCTTACCAGTTTAGCCATATCTTCAATATCTGATATAAGGTCAAGATTGGCTTCGAGTATGTGTAAGATTCTATCTTTAGAAGAGAGGCTAATGGCTCTAAGCCATGAGACAAATAGAGGTTTGTCTTTGGTTAAAAGATGCAAAAGTATCTCTTCAGTTTTGAGTTTAATAATCTCATTTTGCTGTTCCAACGCTTGGTTCAAATAGAGTTTATATGACGAAACAAGTGGTTGAAGCAACTTACCTGAGGTGAAGTTAATAAGGTTATTAACCCCTTCACCCTCTAGGTCAATCTTGTACTTCACAATAAAATCCATAATAAACTCATCATTAAAATAGACCAGCAAGGCATTGTACTCCCCTTGCTCTCCAAGAATCTCACTCATCAGGTAGTTCCCCTGCGTCAAGAGAACAATATCACCCTCTTTCAAGTTTACCTCTCGCTCATTTGAACGAACCACTTTGCTCCCACCTGTAATCAAAATCATCACATGCGTTGTATTACGCACCGAGATAACCTTTTTACTGCGTCTACTCATATAAACAAAAGTAAAAAGTGCATCAGAACTTATAACAGCATGGGGTTTCTCTTCTAAAAAGTAGTTGGGTACGATGTAGGTCATGGTGTGATTTTAGCAGAAAATTTACTTCCATAGCTTTTTCCTATATCTGGAAAATTCTCAACCATCTCATCATAATTTCTATTCGTTTTCAGAGCTAAAATTATCTCATCCATAGGTTCACTTAAAACCTTTGGAAAATCAAACTCATGCTCTTGCAATTCAAATGCCAACTGCTCAAAAGGTGGGTTAAACTGAGCATCAACACCCTCTTTATTTCCACGAGCATCAACTCGATACCATCCAAACTCTTTTAAATAAATGGAGTTTAATCCATGCAAACAATAAATATCTTTTTTATACTCCGAACACGAAAGCCGTTGATAACAAAAACCTGTTGGAATACCATTAGCACGTAATAAACCTGCCAAAAGAATACTTTTTGAATAACACCAACCTGTTTTATATTTTAAAACATCAGAAGCTTTAATCGTTGTTATCTCATCTTTAAAATCACCCGAATGGTTAATGTTGTCTCGCACATACTCAAAACAGTTTTTGGCTATTTTGGTATCGGTTTTACAATCTTTTGAGAGGCTCATGGCTAAAGCATAAACCTCTTTGTTGTTGTAGTCCACGATTTCTGTGGCTTCTAAATATTTTGTCATTACACCTCTCCCATAAACGTTTTAAAAATAAGCATCAATGCTCCAACTATTGCCATACCCAAAACAACTGTTTTAGAATATTTAGGGTTAAAATATTGCACAAACATAGGAGCAATAAAAAACCCTATAACAAAACCTGGCATCATATAGAGTCCAGAGATAAAATCAGCATAGGAAAATTCACCTACCATGTAAAATACCAAAAGTAGTGCCAATGAAAATAGAGTATACAAAAAAGCCAATGAAGCTTTGATGGATGATAATGGATGATTTTGAAATAAAAGAGCCAATATCTGTCCACCTGAAAGTGCTAATGTTCCAATCAAACCAGCCATAAATCCACCAGTGTAATTTACTTTGCTATCAAGTTTAAAAGTTTTCACCTTAATACTTATAATCACAGAGAGTAAAATAAGTGTTCCAAAAAGTAGACCTAAATACTCAAGTTCAATATTTTTTAAAATATAAACAGCCACAAAAATACCCAACAACATCCCAAGACCAATTTGGGGCATATTATCGGTGTCGATATGTTCGCGACCTTGATATGCCATCATCACCGTAAGGGTAAGTGAGGCAAGTACCACAGGAACAGGTAATAAGCTGTAACTTATCATTGCTAAAAACGGGACAATTATTATCCCCACGCTCACGCCTGTTGCCATCTGTAAAACCGAACTGATAATTAAAATTAAATTTACCAGTAAAAAAGTTGCTATAGTCCATTCCATAGTTATTTCCTAAAATTATATAAATATCCGTAGGTGTGACCATGTCACACGACAAAACCATATTGGTATATTAAAAAAGTGATAAAATTATCAGTAAGAAAGTAAGAGGCTAAAGCCAGACCCTAAGAAGCGTTCTTGTATTTTGAATAGTATTAATAAATAGTTTCATATTCTGCTCCTTAAAGTTTTGTAGTGCTGAAAGTGTAGAGGTTTTTTGGTTAGAGTTGGCTTATGCTAAATCTACACCACCACCCAGTAAACACTCTACTTCCCCAAGCCAAAGACGTTAGAAAGTGTATTAATATAATTAAAATACCCAGTAATAGAAACAGCTTCTAAAATCTCTAAATCACTATAACCTGAATTTTTAACAAGGTCAATGTCTTCTTGAACTGTTTTGTAGTTCTCTTTTGATGCTGCTTTTAAACAAAGACGAAGCAATATTTTCTCGCTCTCTTCACACTCAATAGCGTCTACACCGTTAAGTGTATCTTCTACTTGCTCTTCACTCATTCCAAGCATTTTGGCAATGTTTTTATGCACATCTACACACATGCTACAGTTGTTTTCAAGTGAAACTAAAAGGGCAATTCGCTTTTTGGTAGAGTATGGTAACAACGTCTCTTGAAGAAGATAGGTTTGTACCATATTATCTGTAGCCGTATAGATTTTTTCATCTAACGCTAAAAGTTCAAAAATTTCTCCTAGTTTTCCTGTTTTTTCTAAAATAGGTTGTGCTTTTGCTTGGATGCTCGGTGTCATCTCTTCATATTTACAGAGGTTAATATATGCCATATTTATCCTTTTTTATTTTATTTCATCTTTTATTTTTCTCATCTCGTACGTTAAAAATGATTTATCTTTAAAAGCATGAGTCACCATCGCCACCCCTTGCACCCTGCTCAAAAGAGACATCGCCTCTTCATCTGCATGAGAAGAATCAAGCTCTTCAAACTGCTCTTTTAACCACACTCTATAAGCAGAGAACATCGGCAGAGTCAAAGCGTAAAGCTCGGGCTGATTTTTGGAAAATTCAGCCGTCAACGTTCCCATAGGACAACCAAAAGACTCAATACTTTTCTGCTCTCCTACTATCATCTCACAAAAGAGTATAAGCCTCTCTTTTGCTGTTGCACCCTGCTCTTCCCATGCTCTAAAAGAAGCCTCTATCTCACCCATTCTTTTAGCCACAATCCCCTCTAAAATGGTCTGCTTATTTTTAAAGTGGTAGGTGATGTTCCCCTTGCTCAAACCTGTCGCATTCATAATGTCAGAAAAAGAGGTACTCGCATAGCCGTTCACATAAAAGAGTCTGTTGCTCTCATCTAAAATATAGTTTTTTGTCTTTTCGCCTTGTTTCATGGGTGAAGTATAGCATCTATTTCATTTAGAGGCAGATGGTCACCAATATCTTTTCCATAAAAGGCTTTTAAAATTTTATTGTCCACATCAACCAAAAAATCAGCAGGTATTCGGTGTATCTCGCCCTCTACAGAACCAGGTAGATAACGGTTTTGAAGCACAGCCACAAAAACCTGTTTTATCTTAACTCTCCATGCCTTTGCAAAACCCAACCATGAACTCTCAACTCCATATAGATGATAGAGACTCTTGTTTGGATTGGGTAATAACCGATAGGGAATATCTTGTTTGCCTACATACTTCTCTATCTTATCTTTAGGCGATTGAAAAATAAGCACAATATCAAGCTTCTCTTTTAATTCATCATAATTTTCTATTAGTTCATGCACCCGTAAGTTACACAAAGGGCAAGAGGCATAACGAAAAAAGGCTATAAGCAGAGGCTTGGTTCGTGGCGTTGCTAGGTCAAAATCATCTCCATCCATATCTTTCACACAAAAGTGTGGGGCTGTCTCTTCTTCTTTTAGTCTCATCTGTTCATCCTCATATTGGTTATTTGTTTTGTTTTCATTTCAGCTATCTGCACATCTATGCTCTCTTTCCAATCTACTTGTGCTTCATAGTCCAAAAGCTCTTTGGCTCTATCATTGTTGGCATGGGTCTCTTCAAGCAACAAAACCACAGCAGGAACAATAAGTGGGTCAAAAGGAAGAACTCTGTGTAACGCTCTCATGGCTCTTGCAAAGAGATAGGCAAAACCAAAAGGGACAGAGAAGTGAGGAAGTGGGTAGTGATATTTGTCATGTAGATAAGTAAATACCTCTTTAACTGTAGGAGTCTCTTTGCCTACAATATCAATAACATTAAAAGAGTCTTTCAATAAAGCCGTAGAAGCCAATTTAAATGCCAAGCCAATATCTGCTCCATCTATCAGAGGCAGTGTGGTTTTTCCATTTTCTATATATGGCACAAGATGGGTTTTGAGCCGTGGAAGCAAAATAGGCAAAAGCCCCAAAGCGTAGTTTTTACCTGTAAAGTACCCTACCCGTAAAATGACCACTTCTATTTGAGTACTAACTGATTTTAGATGTTGCTCTATCTTCATAACAGAGTCATAATGAGCCCAAATCTTATCTAGTGGAAGTTTGCTATGAAGCCTCTCCTCTTCAATGGGTTTGGAGGTAATGGCAGAGAGAAAAACAAAGCGTTTCACTCCATTGGCTACAGCTCTGTTTATAAGATAAATGGTCGGTTCTAAAAACTCTCGTTGTGAATCCTCTGGCTTTCCATTCATCTCAGCCCAAGAGGCTGTATGGCAGATAACCTCTGCTTTTTGCGTTAGATTTTCTACAAACTCATGGTTGTGCAAGTCTCCAACCAAGGCACTGTTTTGATAAAAGAGAGGAAGCTTTGAACGATATCGACAGGAAGAGAGAACCTCTCTACTCTCTCCAAAACTCTCTAAAACATGAGAACCTGCAAAACCTGTTGCTCCTGTTATGACTATTTTTTTTGACATTAAATATCCTTATTTAGTACGATAGGACTATTTTAGTATATTTGTACTAATTTGTCAAGGAGACTTATCCAAATGGCTTAATTATCTCTACAATCTTAGCTCCATGAAAATGGGTCTCCTTCCCTGCAATCAAGGCACTACCATAGAGAAGATTGTTATTAAAATTAATGAGCAATGTCACATGGTCGCCATACCCCTTCTCAAACCATGATGCCAAAAAAGTATTTTTTTCAACCTCAAAAGCTTTATAAGGAAATGGTCCCCACCAAGCCTCTGGTTTTGAGCCTGTCAAATATCTATAGCTAATCCCCTCTTTTTCAAACTTGACATTGTATGACCTTCCACTTGTGTAGTTGTAGCTAATGTTGTATCCATCTAGTACCGATGTCTCGGTAACCAGCTCCTCTGCGTAGATAGATGAGAGTAGCACAATTGTCATAAGTAGTATTTTTTTCAGTTTCATTCTTTCTCCTTTTAGTTTGACATCAAACTATTATATTAAATTTTTTTAGATGTTACTATTGATTTTTTCTAATACACTTACCACCTCCACTCTCTCTTTTTGACCAATACCTCTATAGACTCTCTCTAACAAATTTTCAGAAATCTCGTCAAATATTGGTCTCAAAGCCAACCCTTTTGAAGTAAGCACAATAACAGTAGACCTACTATCAAGCAAATGTTTCTGTTTCTCTATATAGCCTAACTTAAAAAGCTTATTAACCAACGCTGTTACTGTAGATTTGTCTCTATTAATCTGTAACGATATCTCTCGCATGGTCAAACTATCTTCTGTCGTAAAAAGAAGTTGCAAAATATTCCCATGACTCGGAACCAAACCTACTATGGAATTTTTTTCCAACTCTGCAATGATTAATCTGTTTGCTTTATCCCGAATATGAGAGATAAGAGCAATGATGTGATTTGTATTTTTCATAATGATATTATAGTTTGATGTCAAACTAATGTCAAGATTGATAGCTTTATTTTATTGTCTATTTAGGAGTAGTGGTTTCATAAGAAATTATATCAAAATAAGCTCCATACGCTACAATTTTAAAATTAATTTAATTGTGGATTATCTAATATGAATAAACTTTTATCTATCATTTTCTTAACACTTCTACTTTATGGTTGTAACTCTAGAACCTCCGAACAAAAAGCATTTATAGAACTTTTAAATAAGGGATACAAAGCCCACAGCAAAGAGTATGCTCCGATGATTTTAGGCTTTCATTTGGATAGAAATATATCTTGTGTGTATGGAGAAAAACCTGAACCTCATGTTAAAAGTAGGATTAATCTACTCTATAAACTTATTACCACAGAGTTTAATGAACTCTCCATGCCACTCTTTGTAAATAATCTTAATGAATGTCCAAAAGAGACCTCTATTTTTATTTTTCTCTACCATACATTAAAAAATCCAACAGAAGAGATTTTTCAAAACAATACAAATATTTATAAATTTCTAGATAAAAATATAACAGCTAAAAGAGAAAAACAGATAGGTATGGGAAATGTTATACGCCTCAAACATACAAATGGTAAGGTTGCAGTAGCTGTCAACCAATTTACAGAACTTCAAAAACTAGACAAACTCTATTTAGCTACAAGCCATGTTACTGCTATAGAAGAGTTATATCAAGCCATTTCAAGTGGTTATGACATAACCACACATAATGAGAAAAAAAGTATGATAGAAGAGCCTTGTGGAGAGCATGAAATAGGCATAAAAGCACCTGAAACTTACTCTATTGATAATATTGGAAAGAATCAATATGGAGAGTATTTCAAAAAAATCAATAAAGCAAAAGTAAATGGGCTTTGTACCTTTGATTTATGGTTTTTAATCTTAGCAGATATGGCAAAAGAACAAAATATCCAATGGTATGATGACCACATAAAACTCTTTGATAAAAACTTTGACTCTATTAAAAATCGAGCTATCACAATAGAAAATAATTCAGACTATAAAGAACTTTTTGACCCACGTTGTAGTGGAAAATTTGCAGGAGAAAAAAGTATGGTTAGAATTATACCATTCTAATTTTTATAGACCTACCTCTTCATCCCCCGAACCACAAAAGAGAAAATCTTAGTATTTAAAAACCTCGGAGTAATTCGCGTAGCCAAGCCTATAATTTTGTTAACCAATCCTGCCGTATGGGTACGCTTTCCAGAAGCCATCATCCACAACCCACACTTTGCTACCCGTTTTGGACTCAACGCTCCCAACATCACTTTGGTGTTAGAACGCTCTCCAAAACCAGACTTGATTGACCCTGGGGTTAGAGCAATCACGTTAACTCCATACTTTCGTAACTCTTCTCCCATTCCCTCTGCCAAGAGTAGATTGTGAGCCTTAGAGGCGTTATAACTCGCCCAATTTGCAGCAGCTCCAAACGCCATAATGGATGAGACAAATATGATGCCACCTTTTTTACGCTCTTTCATCTGCTTAGAGAAGTGGTGAGCCAAGACCATTGGGGTTTTTACATTAACATTCAGCAGTGCCAACTCATTGTCTAAGGCGTTTTCAGAGAACTCTCCTGTCAAAGCATAACCAACATTGTTGACCAAAATTCCAACTTCAAGTCCTTTGGTCTCATTAATCACATTATCGGTTGCATCTTCGTACTCAAAATCGACCACCACAACTTTTGTCTTGACTTGATACTTCTCTTCTAACTCTGTTGCTATCTCATTGAGTAAACTCTCTTGTCTTGCCACCAAAACCACATTGATACCTTTTGAAGCAATTTGATAAACCATCTCTTTTCCTACACCAGAACTCGCACCTGTTACTACAGCCCATTCACCGTAAGTTTTTTTTATTATTTTACGCATTTTTTGTCCTTTAATTTTTATTTTATGGTCGGATACCAAGCTCGTATGGCATCACCTATTTTATGAGGAGCATCCTCTTGAACAAAATGCCCCGACTCTGGAAGTAGAACTGTTTTATGATTGGTAAAAACCTCTTCAAATCGTTCTCGTTCAGGCTCTTGAAAAGCAAAATCTTCTGTTCCCCAAACAATTAACGCTGGTTTATTGGCAATGGTTGGTAGACCTTTATATACGCCTGATAAAAACTCATCTGCATCCCAAAGTTCAGCAGGGAAAATATGGGTCTGCTTTCTATTTTCTCCATCTTCAAAAGGAGCATGATACATCGCTAACACTTCATCACTCAATTCATGTTCCACACCACTGCTCATAAAGAAACTTACAACTCCATCATATGACCAAGCCATAAACTGCCCAACATAGCCACCAAAAAGTGTAGAGAACGCCTTATGCCCAAATCGTTCCAAGGGCCATGCCCAAGTGTTGCCAATGATAAATGCTTTTACTCGTTCAGGTTGATTTATTGCCATGTTAAAACCTATTGGTCCACCCCAATCTTGCACCATAATGGTCACATCTTTCAAATCCATCTTGGTTAAAAACTCATTCATCAACTCAGCTTGTGCATCAGCTTTAAACGAAAAACCTTTAGGAGCATAAGAGAGTCCAAACCCTGCATAATCAGGAGCGATGACTCTAAAATCTTTCTTTAAATCGGTTATCATCTTTCGGTATAAAAATGACCATGTTGGATTACCATGTAAAAGTAAAAGAACATCTCCCTCTCCTTCATCTACATAGTGGATTTTCGCTCCACTCTCTAAGGTCAAATAATTTGACTTAAAGGGGTAGAGTTCTTTGTTTACTTTGAACTTTGGTTCGTCCATATTGGGTGTTGCTTCTTTGTTTGAACAGCCTATAAACGTCAATAGTAAAGCTACCAATATCATAATCTTCTTCATGTTTTTTCCTTATTTTCGTAGGGTACGGCTTTAGCCTACCGTCAAATTAAAATTTTAAATTCAATAAAAGTTTCTCTTTTGTTTAGTCGGTAGGCTAAAGCCATACCCTACAGATTTTAAAACGTCCTCTCAACCCCAAGAACAACTCTATTCTGCTCTCGAAACTGCCCATAAAGTCCATCTCTACTTCCATAAAAATGGTCTAACCCTGTGTAAACCAAACTCTCTTCATCCAACTCATAAGAGAGCTTAGGTCGAAGAACTCCGTCATCATCATTTAAATTATGAATAACTAAAACTTCCCCATGCAAAGTATTGTTCATCAAATCTTTTTTATACAAAAGCGTCACCGTGTTATCTACCTCTGGTCGAGCAAAACCATCTTTGTGGTCTAAAAGATAGGACTGATTGACCTGCATACTTAACATACTCTCTTCAAGCCCATACCAATCAACCCCAAAGATGTACGCAACTTCATCACTTTGGCTAATGCCTCTTGCTCCGTTTGCATCTAAAAGATGTTTTCCCTCGGTAAAACCTGCCTCAACTCTGTAGACAAACTCACCTTTTGAGTAGTCCATGCTCATACCGTAAAAGTAGTTTCGTTCATACTCTGGATTTAACGTTACCGTTCGGGTTGCTCGGTCTAAATCTTGGTATAAAACAGCAAAGTCATCATAGGCGTAGAGGTAATAAAACCCCAACTCCATGTTCTCTAACTGTTTGCTATAACGCAATGCAATGTCCGAATCTTTAAAAGCATCGTTTGGTTTCTTTGCTTCGTTTTGTCTTACGTTTACACCCTGTGGAGCTTGTGGAACAACCCTTGAAGAGCTAAAAGCATACGCTCCATTTACTCTTGGAATCTTGTGGTAAGTAGTGTCAGGAATCCAAAGAAACTCTAACTCTGAATCTTCAAAACTCTGTGTCAAAGAAAGCGACCAAAGAGGAATGCGAGAATCCTCAAAAGGAGCTAAGATAAACTCTGAAAAGTCCTGTGGATTAAGCTTGTCAATGAGTTTAATTCCATCTGCCTTACCCCAAACGGTTTGCATTTTCCCCACTTTCAGTTGGGTTGCTCCAAACTCTTTTTCGTAGTAGAACTCTCGCAGTTCTGCTTTTCCATGGTTGCCAAGTGCCAAAGGTTTTGAAGCATTGCTGTAGTTAGAGGTATTCAGAACATCGGATTCTATCTTATCTTTCCAATCCCCCTCAACAATACCCGAAGTTACGAAACGGGCGTTCTCTTCAAATTTAAACTCTAACTCCAACTTTCCATAAGCTACTGCTTTTTGAACAGCTCCATCATGGCTTAGAAAAGCATTTTCATTACGAAGTTTGAGTGACTCTTCAAGCTCAACCGACCAAAGAGAAGTGGCTAAAAGCAGAGAGAGCAGTATGGTTTTCTTTTTCATCTTAACTCCTAATGACCTTTTTTAAGTGCTTGTTGGGTAAAAAGTCGGTCAGCGATTGCATCTCCATACTTTACGTTAGAGAAGTAGAAGTGACTTAGATGTCCATTTTGTTGGTTGGTCATCTCCATGTGGTGAATCGTCCAGATGCCATCGACCTTAGTTATCTCATGGTTTTGTAGCGTCTTCAATAATTCACCCCGTGGGTCATAAAACTCCACTTTTCGGTTAATAAATATCTCTTTGTCCACCCAAGAAACAAGCTTCGAGTAACCCAACTCCTTGGCAATATCTGCCGTTTTGGCTGTAGACTCCATTTTGTAAACGGTATGACCATCTAACTCCTCTTCACCAAGCAGTTTAAAGTCATAATCATCTTTAGAAATCTTAGTCTCTTTTTTAATGTCTTCATAGGAAAAATCTGTTCCTAAAAACCAATCCCCACGGTCAGAAGCCGAAACACGTCGAACCTTACGCAAAGCAGGAAGATAGAGCCACTGCTCATCGTCTTTTTGTGCGTAGTCATAGGTCAAGAAGCCTGTACCCTTTAGACGTTTTGTTTTTTGGTAAAAAATGACACTCTTTTTGTCTTCACCATAATACTTACGATAAGAAAGCGTCTCTTGTGTCCGTGTTTTCCCTCGTTTGTCGGTGAGTTCCATTTTAAGATTTCGTGAAACAGCCGTTCCATCATCTCGTGCATTCACGCTCTCCACAATCTCCAAAGCTGTTACACTCCAAAGGCTTGTTCCTAAGAGTCCTATAAGTAGTAAATGTTTCATGTTTTTTCCTTTTGGAATTTATTATTTTATTAAGTGTATATACACATATAAAACTCAACGTATATGAATGCTAATTTATTTAAGCAAGTTAAATATGTGTATATGCACATTGTAGTGAATTTTTTCTTTTGGGTTGGTTAAAAGTGGAGTGGTTTTTTTGGAAAAAAAGCTCAATTTTATCCTTTAAGTCTATTTGTAGCACAAAAAGGCTACAATAAATAAAAATCAAAGGAGTTCTTATGACACTTGATGCAACAGTAAGAGCCAGAGTAAATGGCGAATTAAAACACGAAGTAGAAGAGATTTTAAGTCAAATTGGACTTAGCACTTCTCAAGCCATTACACTTTTTTTGAAGCGTATAAAGTATGAGAGAGGTATTCCTTTTGAGTTGAAAGTACCCAATGCTACTACGCTTCAAGCGATGGAAGAGGCAAAGAATAATGAGGGTGAAACAGTTAGTTTAGATGAGTTCTTGAAAGAAAGTGAGAACAATGCTAAAACTCTTTAGAGCAAAAACATTTTTAAAAGATTATCGTAAAATCAAATTTACTGACAAAACCTATTTGAAATATGTGGTTTTCATAACCAATCTTTTAAAAGAAGAAACTTTACCTCCCGAAGCTAAAGACCACTCATTAAAAGGAAACTTTGGTGACTATCGAGAGTTTCATGTTAGTGGAGATTTGTTGGTTATCTATTATGTGGAAGATGAGAGACCTTGAAGCTTGTTCGGATTGGGTCTCATTCGGAGTTGTTTGAGTAGAAGATTTAGCATAAACTGATGTGGGTACAATTAAAACTATCTAATTGAAAAGTTGTTGAAAACCTGATAAAGTACCATTTTAAAAGCGACGAAGTCGCGTAGGTCGTAGTGCCTCACTACGACATTTCTTTGCATAAAATAAAAATCTCGCCGAAAGGCTAAACCCACACTAAACCCCATCAAAAAACATCCGATAATTCCTCTCAATCCCTCCAATAATCTCCTCTGCTTCACTAGAGTTATTGACCACCAAAATATAAGGTAACCACTGCTGTACCAATTTAATCACTTCTATCTCAGGTTATAGGTCATAATCATCTCTATATCTCCATTGCTCTCTTCGGAGATAAATCGGTAATAGGGGTTATTGAACAATCTCTCTTTTAAAGAAGTTTGCAGAACGCCCTGTAAGTTTGAGGGTTACTTGTTTTTATAGCTTTTTTAAAAAAGCATTATGCCGATAAAAGAGGTACTCCCACAAAAATTGTGGGATAATTTTTTTGGCTACTTCTTAATAGATGTGGAGTCAACCTTTTTCATTATTCCTTTTATCTTATTAATTTGTTCAAGTAATGCGTTTATACGTTTGATGTCTTTTGTTACCTCAGCTCTTTCTTTTCTTGTCTCAACTATTTCTTTTTCTATCTCAGCTCTTTCTTTCCTTGTCTCAGCTCTTTCTTTGATTGTTTCAGCTCTTTCTTTCCTTAATTCAGCTATTTCATCTTGTATTGTTTTTATTTTATTAAAATATTCTGTAAGTGCTGTATACCCCTCTGGAATAACTCCTGTTTTTATATACTCATCAACCACTTCATCTATTCTGTTTTCTCCTAAATTCTCTAAAGTATTTGCCGATAGCTCTGTAGTATTAATATCAGAAGCTTTTAATATCTCTTTTATCTCTGCTTCATCAAACCCCTCATCTGCTAAACCTGTTATCACAAGTTCGCTATCGCCACCCTCTAAGTCATCCAAAATACTTTCTAATGCCGACTGAATATCAGCTTGACTCATCTTATGAGCTAAACCATTGGTTTCAACTTTTTGCATAAAAGCATCATAACCATTTGAAACAAAATCTTCTTTAGAATAACTTGACTTCAATTTTTCAAAATCATAAGAAAATGACAAAGTAGTAAATAACAACAACGAGCTTACAATTAATTTTTTTCTCATCCAAACTTCTTTGATATGTATTTTCCGACTCTTTAGGTTGGAATGAGTTATTGTAGCGTAAAATGGTTTTAAATTTTAATGTGACGTTCGATGAAATCGAACCTACAAATCATAGGCATCTATTTTTGATGAGTGTTTTTGATTTAGACAAATCAAAATCATGAACATTTTTAACATTTGGAAACTGTAGGTTCGATTTTATCGAACGGTAAAACTCTTAGAAGATAACATAAGTCAAAACTAATTTAAAAAGTAGTATTATAATCCTAAATATTTAAGGATTATAAATGAAATACTTACAGAGAAATATTACCGAAGACCTCAACGAATATAGAAAATATTTCCCTGTACTACTCATAAGTGGTGCAAGACAAGTGGGGAAGTCTACTCTTGCACTGCATTTAAATATTGAAAACTATATTACCCTTGATGACATAAATATCTATGCTATGGCAAAAAATGACCCCAAAGGGTTTATTGAAAAGCTTGAAAAACCTGTGATTATAGATGAGGCTCAACGACTTCC
>JAUTWP010205776.1:0-16123 GCA_033042655.1 Cyathermia naticoides | reverse complement strand
GAATGACGTCCAATAACCGATGATGATAAAAATCAATGTGTTCCAGTGGTGTCGTTAAACAAAACAAACTTTACTAATTAATGACTGAAATGCACTGTGGTAATGTTAGCAGTGTTTAGGTAAAACTTGATACTGTAGATCATGAAATTAATGCAATCATAATATTAATGCGAAAAATGAGAGTCCATGTTGTTCGCATTAATAATAAGACGCATTTATTTCTATGTTGATTAACGCTTGAAAAAAAGCATTGTCTAAAATTAACATCGTACTAAAACACTAGATAAACAAATGCAGTGTTATATAGTTGACTGGTCACCAGTCGTATATCATCAAGACAGACTAATAGTCTAGCAAGATGTCAGATAAGTTTGACACTTGCAGGGTTTTTCGCCACCCTATCAAAAACCGGCACGAGCCACAGTGACGCGCATGAATAAGTTTTTAACACGCTAATCTCTGTCGACCACTCATTGTTTTTAAACAATCAATGTATACACAGATAATGAGATATGTCAGTGAGTTACTAAATCACGTTGGAGATACTGAAAGGTACACAGGCATTTCCTGTTATGAAAAATAGCATTTCATTGTAGGATGGCCACTCGCATTAATTTCAGGTCGAATTTTTGTCTGCCCATCGTCACTCACATTAACTTAGGGACGCGTTAATTTCATGATCTACAGTAATCATTTTGTCTATTATCAGGTGGTGGTGGTGGTGGTGGTGGAAGATCATGTTATAAATGTGGGGAAGAAGGTCACATATCGAGGGATTGCCCAAAAGAAAGCTATAGTAATGGCAGAGGTTTGTCAGTGAATCTTATCACTTAGTCTTTGGATCACAGTGTTGACACTGAGCAGTATTATAGTTCAGACTTGATCAATTGGTGAAATAATGCAATTGTGAAAGAAAGGAATAGTAGTAAATGTGATATGTTTACTTAAAAAACGATTGCGGTAAAATGTGATAAACAAAAAATCTTTTTTGAAATGTTTATAGCTTTTTTATGATGTGTTACATTACTATTTTTATTTTTAAGATACTGTACTTTGAATCTTGTAATATTTTTTTTTTAGTCACCCAATGTAATGCGTTAATTCAATGTTTTTCTTATTAGGAAATCATACATCATCATATTTAATTTTTTATATAATATAAAATTTAATTTAGATTTGTATTTTAGGTGGTGGAGGTGGAGGAAACAGATCATGTTACAAGTGTGGAGAGGAGGGACACATTTCACGAGATTGTCCAGGCAACAGTTCAAGACAAGAAGGTAAGAAAAAGATGTGTGAAAACTGCTGCTATTTTTTTCTGGATCCCCTATATAATTTCAGTCATTTTGCATTGAAAGATACAGTTAAGCAGCAAGAATACTTCTATTATACAGTATGATAATTGTGTACTGTATAACTGGAAATATTCGTGGTTTGTGGATTAAAAGCATTTTGAGGTTTTTTATTTTCGAGGGAAATATTTTTAAATAGATATTTTTGTTGTTTTAGCAAAACTGGTTTGTAAATACCTTTTATTGTTCATTAGAAGTTTCATGTCTTTGACTTGCACTGCTGTATCACCGGAGCTTAACGTTTAACAAAATATTACACTGAGCACTCGATAGCAGTTAGCTAACAGGAAATGCTATTAGTGTGACAAATGATCACAATCTTTGATTTTAGATAAAGCAAATTAAGATCTGCATAAGACACATTCTAACTCAGACGGTGTAGTGTTTGATGTTTAATCTGAGCTTGAAATGTTTACCTTATACTTTTTTTTAGCAAACTGGCTTATTATACCAGCATAACACAATAACCGTTACAATATGTGCGCACATTTTACAGTCAAAGTTGAGGCATGAGTCTGTTGAGTTGGTTACCTAAAACTGTGGATAGTGATACTGAAAGATTTTTGCCCTCCCCTTCAAGAGGGTCAGAACTTGGTGTCCCATCTTCGTACATTAATGCAACAAATAAATCTGTAATTACGCCTAAATCTGCGAAGACAAAACGTGAGTACAACTTCTTTGACGATGAACAAGCTGCCAAGATTGGATAATATGCTCTTGAGCATGGTGTTGGAAGATACAGCAGGAAATTCTCTAAAGATCTTGACAAACCAGTCAGTGAATCGACAGTTAGGAGTAATAGAGACAGACATAAGTGCCGTGTGTTGAAAGTAAGACGGAATACCTTGTCTACAGATAAATAGGTTAAGTTAGCAGAGTCAGATTTGCCGAAAGAGAACAAGGGGTGACCTCTTCTACTGGATGATGTGGATAAAATTATTCAAAATTATTTTAAAGCCATTAGTCATGCTGGTGGAGTTATTAACACGTCTATAGTGATTGCAGGATCCAAGGGAGTTATATAGAGGCAAAAAATCCAGGACTATTGATTGAAAATGGAGGTTCAGTCTCATTAACAAAAAGCTGGGCAGTGTCACTATTAAATAGGATGGGATATGCAAAACGCAAAGCAACGACCAGTGCTAGAACATTACTGGAGAACTTTGGTGCTATAAAAAAGGAATTTCTGAACAGGATTACTACAAACGCTGTTCAACACAACATTCCTAATGAACTAATCTTAAATTTCGACCAAACTAGATTAAAGTTTGTGCCATGTGGTGAGTGGACCATGGAGCACAAGGGTTCTAAATGTGTAGAGATTGCAGGCTTAAGTGATAAATGGATGATTACAGCAGTTGTTGCCTCAATGCTAAGTGGTGACATTCTCCCAGTGCAACTGATTTACGATGGAAAGACCAATCATTTTCACCTCCAAGGTGTCAAATTCCCTTCTGACTGGAATATCACCAGAAATCGCTTGTCACCAAGATAGAGCATTTCAAAATAAATTTTGAAAAACACACATCAACCTCGTCTTTGTTCCACCTAATTCTACAGGCACTCTGTGTGTGTGAACAAACCCCTGAAAGATGCCCTAAAGTCGGAGTTCACTACCTGGTATTCAAAGCAAGTTTGTGTGGCAATGAAAGACTGCAAGAGAGTAACAAACACACACATTGACATGCGTATGACAACTATCAAACCTGTACATGTGAAATGGATCATAAAAGTTATGTGGTATCTGAAAACACGTAAGGATGTGTTAAAATTTGCATTCACCCACCGCGGAATTACAGAGGCAGTGCGGGAGTCTCGAAATTATTAATTTCATTACAGTATTGAGATATTAACTTTTTATTTCTTCTAGTTCTAGTAGTACTGTCTTCATGTTTTAATGTTTATTGTTATTTTTCTGTAGAAAATTAAAAATCTCGTTGTTTATTCACTTGATGGTTTCACTGGATTTTTGTCATAGAATTTTATATTTTCCAGATTTTTTTAAGGTTGACCTGGTAAAAAAATCTTTGTCTTTTTTTTTAAAAGAAATCCAACTCTAAGACGAATTGTTTTAAATTACTGTTAAAATATAAATATTTATATGCTTAATTTTAAATATATTTTTGGCATGTTTTTCGTGCCTCATTTTTAATCTTTTTTAATCTCAAATCATTAAATTAATAAATGTTTAATCGTAGCAAATGGGTGAAAGATTCTCACAGTGACGTTTAAACTAAATATTCACTTTATGTTGCCCATGAAAACCATGAAAATAAAAACCCACGAAAATTTTCAGTTATACAGTATTATAGAAAAATTAGGTATGTATTATAGAAATTATGGGGATCTTTTGGACTTGTTGTATAATGTTTGTATTGCAGGTTTTTCTTTTCTTTCAGATGATGTTATACCGACGTCAAAACCAAGTGGGGGCTTTGGAAGAGGGCGTGGTGGTTTTGGCAGTAGAATCAATAATGAAAGTTCCAATGGATACAGTGAGATAGGTTTGTTTCTCTTCTAACTAATTTTAAATATAAATCTGTTATTTTATATAGGTTTGTTTCTCTTCTAACGAATTTAAAATATAAATCTGTTATTTTATATAGGTTTGTTTCTCTTCTAATTTAAAATATAAATCTGTTATTTTATATAGGTTTGTTTCTCTTCTAATTTAAAATATAAATCTATAGGTTTGTTTCTCTTCTAACTAATTTTAAATATAAATCTGTTATTTTATATAGGTTTGTTTCTCTTCTAATTTAAAATATAAATCTTGTTATTTTATATGTTTGGCTGTATGATTTTATTTCATATTAATAATTGATATTGGGTCAAATTAACAGCTTATTTTGGTTGATGATAAATATTTTGTTTATTTCAGAATCTGAACCAGCTGAACCAAAGCCAAAAATAAACTGGGCAATGATAAGAGCAGAAAAAGAAATGCATGAAAGAAGAAAGTTTGAAGGTAAAACTGAGATTTTTTGTATTTCTCTTAATGCTGTTTAACCTTTAGTCAACTGAATAATTTTCCCTCTGCACTGAATTTTTTTTTTCATACGTCAAGATGAGATGGGTTACTAGACAATTACTTTTGATCACATATCATGAATGGAAAACTAAAAAAAAATATAAAATAACTGATGTACAGTAACCAATAAAACTTATATAAATAAAAAAAAATTGGTCTATTGTGATGTCTTTTTGGTCTAATTTTACATCATTTTCAGTGATCTGTAATTATGCAAAGGTTAATGTAATAGTTGTTTATTTCTGATACTTCTTTGTCTATTCCTTCTCATTTCCTCTGATGTCAATATAACTGTATCTTTCTCATCACTTGTACTATTTCCCAATCTAGCCGGTGATCCACAACTGATTTAAACTCTAGGTGAATATAAAAGACCCTTGTTGCTAATGAAATAACTTTGCAATGGATTTCTTCTCCAGACCCAAATTTTTATAAATATGTCACTTAATATTTGCAGATTGAACAGTGTTCTGAAGCATTATTAACCTTCTTAATATTGCAGGTGATTTATCTCAGTCACAATGTTATATTAATAAAAAAAAACGTATGTTTATATTTAGGCCTACCTCCAATCAAAAAAAACTTTTACATTGAAGATCCAAATGTGGCTAACATGTATCCAGAGGAAGTGCATCAGTTCAGGTTTGCAATTATTTAAAATAACAATTTAGGAAACAAATGTGCCATAATCTGTAAATTTTACTACTTTGTCTTGTTTTTGATAAAGGGATATTTGCAAAGAAACAAATTAAGATATTGTATGCATTTTTAATTTTATTATTTAAACAAAAATATTGGATGAAAATATGGTTGTTGGGCCCATTTGTTTTAGGTTCTGTTTCGTTGTGACTAACCTGTCATTTAAAAAAAAAGCCAAATGAAATGAGATAATTTCATAGTAACAGAGCCAATAATGTGTATAATTTCTCCTTTTGCAGCCAAACCTGCAACACACTGAAGTCCGATGGGTCAGTGGATGCTATTAATTTGCAGTCAGCATCAATGACAGATTCTTGTTAATATCTTATTTTTAGGAAAGAAAGTAACAATATTATTGTTGATGGTGGTGAAAAGAGAGTCCCCAATCCCTGCCGAACATTTGAAGAAAGTTTTTTACATTATCGTAAGTTTAAAACCTTTTTCTTTTATTTTTAATGTTCGAGAAAAAGCATTGCTGTAATATTTGTCTTGTTTTATAAGTGGAAATTGTATTAAACACTTGCTTATAAGAATACAAGAACACTGGCGTGTTAGTTACACCAAACTGTATCCTCTCACTCAAAATGTTGGTTGACCACTTAGATAGTTATATCATTTTGAACTACAATTTGTGTCATAAGATACCTTGATTACATTATAATGTAATTTTTCATAAATTTGGGGCAAGTAGCCAGGTTTAAATGAAATTCCACTTCATTTTCATGCACTGTTGTTCACAAAATGTGAAATATAACTGTTTCAAACTAATATTTTTTTCAACCATGTAGTTCAATGAATGATCAGCTGAGGTGTATTGGGTTGTTAGTGGAATCAACAGATCTGGCTTATGCTATTCTGTCTGGGAAAGTGCATATGATGTTCCATAGGCAATTATATAAATAATTTGCTACAATTGCTTTTAAATGTTTATATTTTTCAGCTGAAATTCTTGACGAAATTGATAAACAAGGCTTTGTGAATCCGTCACCTATACAGGTAAAGCTTTGTCCATGAATTTATATATTTGTAGTGAATGTGTGTTTCTTTATTTCTTTGTAATAAGAAGTTTAATGGCCTTGATGTAGATTTTTTTCTTAAGTAATGTCTTTCCTATGAGATTTATGTAAATAACTAAAAGAAGTTGTCAACAGATATTTCTGTTTGAAGTGTCTGTAAAGTAAATAAAAGGCTACTCTGTTTTTCTACAGATTAAAGTTAAAATACAAAGTTAATAAATGATATTTGAATGACAATATTCTCAAATAGGGTCAGGTTCGAGCTCAATCGGTGAAGCACTAGCTTGAAGTTGTGTCGAAGGATCAAATATCTAAGTTGTAGTATTCTATGATTGTTTTTTTTGCATCCTGTTAGTGCTCTACAACTGGACAAAAGCCATGGTATGTGTTATCCTGTCTGTGGGATGATTTATATATGATCCCTTGCAACTAACAAAAAATGTATATAAATGTCCATATGTTTGATGTCCAATAGCTGAGGATTAAAAAACAATCGATGTGCTCTAGTGTTGTTAAATAAAACTACTTTATATACTTAAATAATAGAGAACTTATCTTTCAGGCTCAGAGTTGGCCGATACTGTTACAAGGTTTAGATCTCATAGGCATTGCACAGGTAAACATATTTTATTTAAGTTATGATAAAACTTTCAAAATAGTGTATGAATTTAACATGGAAAAGCTGGTCCATATCATCCTCATGTCATGTATCAGGCCTCGAAATTTAACGGCAACAGCAATTGTCACCAGTGTAGTATAAATTGCCGTAGGTGTGGTGCTTCAATGACGGCCTTTTTTTGCTGTTAAATGGGCATTTTAATTAGTGCTGTAGGTGAGCTTTGTATTGTGCTTATTTGTTATTTAAGATAAGTTTTAACAAATTGCCATAGGCTGAATCAAAATTGCCATCGCTGAGCCTTTTACTGATGGCAAAAAAACATTCAAAATTGCCATGGGTTACAAATTCTTAAATTCGAGCCCTGATACATATGTATTTGGCTGATGCTGTTAGAAGGTTTAGGTCTCATAGGCATTTCACAGGTAAATATATTTCATTTGAGTTATGATAAAATTAGTAAAATAGATATGAATGTAACATGGGAAATCTGGTTCACCTAATCTTCATGCAATGTATGTATTTTATTAGTGTTGAAATAATTTAAAACATTTATGAAGTGTTTCTCTTATTGACTTTGTTAACTATTTCTTCAAGAGGATATTTTTAGGAAATTGGCCTCTTAAAATTCACTGAATCCCATTTTCAAAAGAACAGCAACTTTTGTTTTATTTTTTATGCGAGGCAGAAATCTTGAACCTTTCATTCGTGTAGTTGATTTTATTTAAAATTACCATGTTTCTAGTATTTTAAGTCACAATTATACTGTTTTCATATAAAATAAATGTAGATTTATTGTCAAAGTTTTATTATTTCAGACTGGAACTGGAAAAACTTTAGCTTTTCTCTTGCCAGCTATGATACATATAGACAATCAGCCAGTGTGAGTTATTATTAGTAGAAATATACTCCATGTATAGTGAATGTTACTTACACATCATCACATCACACTAATAGTTTTATATGTATAAATCAGAATGTTTTACACTTCAGCCTTCATCTGGTTTAGTGTATTATTATCTGATTGATTTCATCTTTTCATGTGACATATTTAACAAACAAATAATGGAAAATTTGGAAATATAAAAAGTTCTATAAAATTACGTAATCCTTTTGACTGATTGAATCTGTTTTTAATTTTGGACACTTCTATATATTATTTTTAATCTGAGTTAATCAACTGAAATATTAACTTTCATCTAAAAGTTATTTAATCAATTTTACATTAATATGTAACTGAACAATGTTATTAAAGGTTTAATAACATTAGCTATTTCATTATTTGGATACCAGGGAACATATTGTTCAGTATCATGTCTTGAATCACTATGTAAATTTTTGAGACACAATTCTAAAAATAATACTATACACAAAAAGTGATTGCTAATCCATTTATAATTTTTGCTTACTCAAAATTTCCAAAAAAAAGGTGAATTTTAAAAATCTTGACATTTTCTAGGCCGAGGGAACAGAGAGGAGGTCCGAATGTTCTCATCCTGGCACCAACTCGTGAGCTGGCTCAACAGATTCTGACAGAAATTAACAAGATTAAATACAAAGGAATTAGAAGGTATGTTGTGATGGGTCACAATTCTGCCTAAGAGGGAGAATAATGGAAACCAAATTGTTGTTAATACCAAATTTATTAACTGTTGATATTGTGAGTTGTGTCCCTTTGTTAAATTTAGCAGAAAATTAGTTGCTTATTTGTATTAACATATATGTCACTAAATTAACCTTTAAACAACTGAATTATTTTCTATGTTATTTTTCCTCTGTACTCTCACATTAAGAGGGGGTACTAGAAAATTACCTTTGATCACTTATTATGATTGGAAACCTAAACAAAAACATAAAATAACAGCTACCCGGTACTGGAACCAATAAAACTTACAAATAAATAAGTAAAATTGTCGATTGTGATGTCTTATTTTGCCAACTTTTCCTCAGTTTCTGTGATCTATAATTACACAAAAATCAACATCTTCCATACTTGCACACATTAATTGTGAGTATTTTTTTCAGATACTTTATCCCCCCAAAATGGGTCATGTCGGGGGTTGCACCCCAAAATATTTTGTTAAAACTACTCACTATTTTGAAAACAAAAATTATCAAGTTTTTTGTTTTTCTTGTCAATAAAAGAGTTGCATTTTCATTCAAATTAGAAGTCAAAAATTTTCAAACTCAAAAACTGCGATTTCTACCATTGATATCTATAATGTTACATTAAAAAATTCCACAGGATAAACACTTTTTAAATGGAAAATGTGATCGGTTTATCACTTAAAATATAAAATACAAATCTGCCATATGACCAGTTAATTATTTCTGTGTTTTTGTGGGAGAATGCAAAATCATCCCAGTAATGCATGGAGTATACAGGATTCTGAGGTATCTCACCTTTAGTGCTCAAGGACTAGTGTGACATTGGTGAAATATCTCGTCTGCAGTGCTGTGAAAGTTAATAAGATGTAATTATTTCAGTATCTGTGTGTATGGTGAAGTATCTCGCCTGCAGTGCTCTGAAAATTAATAAGATGTAATTATTTCAGTATCTGTGTGTATGGTGAAGTATCTCGCCTACAATGAAGTTGATAAGATGTAATTATTTCAGTATCTGTGTGTATAGTGAATAGAAGTATCTCGCCTACAGTGAAGTTGATAAGATGTAATTATTTCAGTATCTGTGTGTATGGTGAAGTATCTCGCCTACAGTGAAGTTGATAAGATGTAATTATTTCAGTATCTGTGTGTATGGTGAAATATCTCGCCTGCAGTGCTGTGAAAGTTAATAAGCTGTAATTATTTCAGTATCTGTGTGTATGGTGGAGGAGATCGGAGACAGCAAATCAGTGATGTAAGGAAAGGAGTTGAGATTATTGTGGCAACACCTGGAAGACTTAATGATCTGATCATGAACAACATAGTGAATGTTAAAAGTGTCACTTACCTTGTAAGTATTTAGTTTTTAATCCTTGTGTTAATATGCACCTATAAAAACAAACATAGTCAATGTTAAAAGTGTCACTTACCTTGTAAGTATTTATTTTTTAATCCTTGTATTAATATGAACCTAAAAAAACATTAAATAATAACCTATTGATGCCCTATTATTATGAATTATAACATCATAGTGTGCTGCATTATATTAGTTATTTGTCAAATTAAGATGAGTGAAATCAAGCAAATAAATGTTAGTATGCCATGTACAGTCAAACTTGTATATAACAACCACTCAAGGGACCAACAGAAAGTGGCCGTTATGAACAGGCGGCCTTTATATAGAGGTCAAATAAATAAAGAAATTATGTATATGGTATGTTTCTGTGTGTCCATTATGGACAGGTGACTGTTATATAGAGTATACTGAATATACTTGTTAAACACGAAGAGATAATGTTAGTACCATATGTATGAACTATGCATGTGGAAACTGACTTCATTCATCATCAAATCTAACATTGAATATGAGTTGTTATGGCAACTTTTGATAAAACGGTACCAGACTTTTTATTCACAATGATCTGTTTCTAAGCTGTGTTACTGTTTATTAATTTAGGTCTTGGATGAAGCAGACAGAATGCTTGACATGGGTTTTGAACCTGAAATCAGAAAAATACTTCTGGACATACGGAAAGATAGACAAACTGTAATGACCAGGTAATATTTCCATTTTGAAAGCATTTCTAAATCCATCCCTTCCTAGAGTTTAGATCATTCAAAAATTTATATACATATCTTGAGATGTCTTCAAAAAATGAAAGAGATATTTATTAATTCTAATTTTAATATTTTTATGGAAATTAATATTGCAACATTTTTATTGACTAATTAAATAATGGAGTTCAATAGGTCAAGAAGTCTCTTGTTTTAAATTATGTGTATTTTATTCTTGATTCTTTTGTTTCAGTGCAACATGGCCCGCTGAAGTTCAGCGTTTAGCTGATATGTACATGTCTGACCCTATCCATATATTTGTTGGAACACTTGATTTGGCGGTATGTTTAATATTATTATTTAACTTATTAAATATCTTTGCTTGTGACTTTATGATATGGGTAACCATTTTCTAAAACTCATTTCTGACCAAAGATAATAGGTTTTACCAGATATGGGGAATTAAGCTTCCTTTGATTGTCCTGGTTTTAATACAAGTATCAAATTCAACCTATTGGTGGATTTATCTTCTCCAATTTTCAATTTACCATTTTAATTTCTGTTAGATACCGTAGAACATTCTGTGTAAACTCATTAGGTTTGCAACATGGATGACTCACTGTTTTTCACAGTTAACTTTCTTTGTTGTTTTTGTGAAAAAAGGTAATGTTTGTTTTGTTTTATGACACCATTAGAACACATTGATTTTTATGTTATTATCGGCAATTGGATGTCATTCATATGGTAATTTTGACAAATTTGGAATGGAATATAGCCTAAACTTTGTGTTTGTGAAGATTGATATTTTAGCTGTGTTCATTTGCAGGCTGTTCATAGTGTAACTCAACTAGTTGGAATGGAATATAGCCTAAACTTTATGTTTGTGAAGATTGATATTTTAGCTGTGTTCATTTGCAGGCTGTTCACAGTGTAACTCAGCTAGTTGAAATCATCCCTGACGAAGACAAGCGAAGCAGAGTGAGTACTGCAGAGAACTAGAATATCACTAGCTAGTACTTATAAACATCTTAGATTTATCATTTAATAAATACATTGCACGAACCATTCTTTAATGTTTTTAATTTGGAAGGAATGAAAACTATAATAATGATGTATTCGTGATAGTGTGTAAAAACAACCATGCATATTATATGTACATTGTTTTAAGTAGAACTTAGTCACATAATGCAACAAATTGGTTGTTATCCATTAAAGTCTTTTGTAGGAGATATCGCTGGCACTATAATTTGTGATATCTCCTGTGATATTCTCATGCATTTTTTTCTCTTGAATAATTAAATTTACGTCATCATTACAGTTTAAACGCATCTGATTTGTCAAACCTTAGTAACAATGCGTCCTCAGGGAAATACTCTTATATTTGGCTGACTCAATAACATAATTTTGTTTCTTGACAGGCTTTTGTAAGATTCAATAAGTTTCAAAGAATTGTTTACAATTATTGTCGCTAATGAAAATAATGATAATGAATGATAAAATCAACCCTTGTGTCTTGTGATATCATAATTTATCAGCACTCGATAAAAGTATAAAAATGCTCGTCAAGCCTCGGATTTTATATTTTTAACAACTCGTGCTGATAAATTATGATATCACAACACACGGGGTATATCCTATATATATATATATATATATATATTCTCCATTCTCTAGAAATACAATTGTTTTCTTCTCCAAACTACACATTTGATAATGTGTAGAAAAACAGAAGGAAAAAATATAAATTTAAGATATAGCTAAAAGCAACAGTTATATGATTTTATTTCACATTAATTTGATTAAAAAATTATTTTCAGTTGTTAGAGTTTTTAACAGTTGATCTTCAGCCAACAGATAAAGCTCTTGTGTTTGTCGGCAGAAAAACAGTGTAAGTGTGCATTTGTATTTAGATTTGAATTCATAAATATACAGAACATTGAATATGAGAGATTATGATATATTATCTCCTCGGTTGAACCATCCTCTGACTGGATGTTTTCCTTCTCTATCAGTGCTGCACAACTGGACAAAGGCTGTTGCTACTCATAGAAAAATCTAGATTTCCCCAATATTCTGAGAATATCTATGAAAAACATGTAATATTTTAAAAGATTTTACATGCAAACACCTAAATCAATATGACATAAAGCAATGATAGGACACTTCAAAACTGATCAAAAAGAACTTTTTAAATGGATATTTAAAGGACTGCTTTTGATTGTGCACATGAGAAATATATGTGTTTTTATTTCCTTTTCAGAGCAGATGATATTTCCAGTGATCTAGCTATGGAAGGAGTGGAGTGTCAGTGTATTCATGGCGACAGGTAAATAATTTATTTGTTTCAAATTAGGAGATAGCATACAGAGTTTTTTTTATTTGTGGGTGTTGTCCATTTGACCCAGAAAATGTCATTTTTGACCAAAGGTTATCTCCATTGTAAACTGAATCGTTTTTCTACAGAACTTACTTTATTTGGTATTTCTTTAAAACATATCTGGCTACAATCTAACTACCCATGAATTGTCAACTTCACCAGTTAATGATGACACTTTCTAATGATGTCGTCAACTTTGAGGGTATTGTTGTCTATTTGACCCCGGAAAAAGAATGTAATTAGCCAATCAAATTACAGAACCGGCTTACTATGATTTTACAATCTTTGTTAGGTTGTTGTACTTTTCTATTGTTTCTCACTCATTTAATTGTTTGCTGATCAGTGATTCATTATTTTTAAATCATTATTCTGTACAAATTGTTTGGATTAACGAGGTTTTTCATTGCAGGGAGCAGTGTGACCGGGAGGCTGCTCTGGAAGATTTCAAGACAAGCTCTGTGAGGATTCTCATTGCAACCGATGTCGCATCCAGAGGTTTGGATGTGAAGGACATTACGTATGTATCAACTCATATTGTAACATAAATATTTAAATAGTCATCATTTATTTGTATTGTAATTTTACCACTCCATTCAGTTGCTAATTAAGACCAACCACTATTTTAACTAACCATCTATGAAATAATTATTAAAATATTTGACAAGAACGTAGTATGAAATTACATTGAAATTTGTGTTAAATTTTAAAATTTTAATCCAATTTAAACAGCTTATGGAAACTTAATATAATATATTATACTCTCAAAAAAGAATGTTTTATAATTTTGTCACAACTGAAATAATTCAGTCTAGTCACATTGTTTCCTTTTATATTCCTGCACTAATAAGTAAATCTCAGATTTTACAAATACTAATATTTTGGACTGTTATTTCAATAGTGTTTGTTTTTGTTGTTAAAACCGATACTTCAAGTTCAATATGGATTAATACATGTTCTTCTTTTACAGGCATGTTTTTAATTATGACTTCCCGAGAACTATTGAAGAATATGTACACCGAATAGGCCGGACAGGTAGGGCTGGGTAAGTAACATGTCATGGAACAATTTATTACAATCTTTTTGTCCATAAAACTATTAAAAAATAACTTTCTAATTCGTTTGATATATATGAATCTGGGTTAGATATAGTTGAACAAAATTTGATTTTTTTAAGGATTGTATTTTATTTCTTTAATTAAGTAAAAATAACTTCATAATTATTGACATAGTAATCAGGTCAGGTCATGTTGTTTAACATCTACATTCAGAGACAGGGTGTTATAGCAGACGCCTTTCCCAAGCATTTGTGGTTCAAGCCATCTACTGTGTCTGGGACAGACATATTAATTTTAGTTGCTTATTATTTAAAATGTTTTTACTACCCATAATTAACTATCTATATAACTTCCTTTGCCCTGCATTATTTAGATGTGGTCTTTCTTGTGCAGCACATACATATGAACTATCATAAGATTGACTGTGAAAACTTTATATACAGGAGGACAGGAATAGCTGTGACTCTGGTTTGTAGAGGAGATTGGCGACAGGCTCAGAAACTTATTGACATAATGTCTGAAGCTGATCAGGTAATACATAGATTGTCACTTGTACATGTTAAATCATGTGTTGCTGTTAATGGTTTACGGAAACTTGATAAAGGGAGTGGGACATGGCTCAAGAGGTAGAGCATTCGCCTATCAAGTGGTTGGTTATCGGATCAATCCTTCTTGGTGGATTTACATTTGGCCTATTTTCCATTCCTACCATTGTCCATCAAAGGTCATGATATGTGTTGTATTGTCTGGCAATGTGGATATAAAATACCCTTTGTTGATTATTGTATGTGGTGGTAGCAGGTGTCTTTTAAAACCAATGTCTATATGTTTGAAATCCAATATCCGATGCTTAAAAAGCAATCAATGTGCTCTAGTGGCATCGTTAAATAAAACAAACTTTACTTTTGTTGTTATAATTGCTTGCAAATACTTGGTAATGTCAAAAGATGGTTGTATTTTATTAATATTTTAAATAGTGTTTATCAATGCTACTGAATTTGGTAATCTCTATTTTTTAATGTGATCCTGGGGATACCATTTTAAGTATTAAATACTTGTAATAAATGTGTGTTTTCTGAACTGAAAACAATGATGCAGATCTGGATAATGATTTATTAATGACATTTTGTTATAGGAAATACCTGATGAGTTGCTGGAAATGGCTGAACGGTATCAAGCTCACCAAGAAAAGATGGCTTCGGAAGGAGGTGGTGGTTTCAGAGGTCGAGGAGGTCGTAGTAGGGGTCGTGGTTTCGGGGGTGGATTTGGAGGGGGTAGGGGTGGATTTGGATTTGATGAATTCGGGGGAGGTGGTGGTGGTGGTGGTGGTGGGAGAAATCGCAGAGACAAGGACAGAGATTTTTCCAGTGGTTGGTGATGTGGTGAGAAGTTAGTGATGTGTAAGTGATGTGATGCGAGTGAATGTTACAGCATCAAGTGGATGTGTTTGTTGAATTGATACCATTGTGTTTCATCATCTCATAGAATTCATGCTCTTGTGTACATACGTTATTCACACAACTCACATTTGTCATTTTACACAATTTATGCTATTGCAGGTTGTTTTTTGTACTATCACAGAATTTGTGCCATTGGTTTTTTTTCATTTATCAGATTCGTATCATATTTGTCATCTCACAAAATGTATTTACTTGTAGAACCACCAATTTAAAAAGTACATAGCTGTTATGTCATATTTATAATGGTCATTTTTGATTTTTGAAAAGTACGTAACGTCATATTTGTAATGGTTTTTTCAAATGTTTGTAATAATAATGTATTATAAAATTTGTACTGTTCCTTTTTTGTTTGAAGTACATGACTTACATTGTATTTGTAATGTTCATTTATAATTGTTATTTCATATTTTTATGTTTATTTCTTTTTCTCCTGAAATACATAACTGTTATAATCGTATTTGTAATGTTCATAACTCTTTATTTCATATTTCGTATGTTCATTTTTTTTTCTTCAGAAATACATAGAGGATTCGTCACTAGTGTTTTTTAATATGGGAAATATCAACTGAGGCTTGGCTAGGTAAATACATATTAACAGGCCGAGGTTGATATTTCCCATATTAAAAATCTTGAGTGACAAATTCTATTTATCACATGACTTTTAATTCATTTTTTTCTCCACAAATATCAATGATAAACAATTCTGCAAAACTAAAGTAACAAACTTTTAAAGCATATTAATATATTTGTATATTCATATGTTTAATTAGGTGACAAACCGGTGTATTACTAATTCCCTTTCTACATAACAAGAGCAAACTAAACAATTTAATAATAGTACAGTAGAACCCCGTTGT
>JAUTWP010205665.1:0-16125 GCA_033042655.1 Cyathermia naticoides | reverse complement strand
GATCTTTTATATGCACTTTTCCATAGACAGAACAGTACATACCACGGCCTTTGTTGAACCAGTTGTGAAGCACTGGTGGGAATATGTGTACACTAATTGTGGCATATAACGATTTTTTTTATGGGGGGGGCGGATCTAGCTCCATCGAATGAAATCTCGTCTGATGTCTCTGCGTAGAAGGATCTGATCTCTTCATTTAACCCATTCTTTGATTTGGGCTTTTTCAGTTGCAACAGTGTTTCACAACTGGACAAAGTTCGCGATATGTATCATCCTGTCTGTGTGGTGATGCATATACAAGATCCATTGCTACTAACTAAATGGAAATATGTAACGGGTTACCATGAAACTGTATCAGAATGACCATCATTTATATTTGACATTCTGTAGCGAATGATTAAAACAATAACAACAATCTAATGTTGTGTTAAATAATTTAAACTTTATAACGAGTTTGAATACTAGTACACGGTTTAAAGTAGATCTACAAAATCGTAGTTCACTAATGACAGAATGAGAAATACTGTATGAGAAATACTCTCCTTCATTTTGCTCCAACACGCTACAGAATACACCAACGGTCAAACAACGTCCGCTTCAGTCCTCTAGTTGTATATAATTATACAGTGATCACATTTAACAAACAGTTTCTTTTGTCTATAACCAGCGTGCGTACTCGTTGCTGTTACCTTAATCTCCAACTATTAAAAACAAAGCGTTGTCCTTTGCAGTTACCTGAACATTCAACCATCAACACATTGTACATTGCAGTTACCTGGACGTTCAGCCATCAACACATTGCACATTGCAGATACCTGACAATTCCGCCATCAACACATTGTACATTGCAGTTACCTTGAACGTCCTACTATCAAGAAAAAAACGTTGGGTTTATTCTTCTGAAAAAAGATACTGCAAGCGGGTAGAACCTGATTTACAAAACTTATTATTAGAATCTTATAATGTATTTCAACACGCCACTGCACGCATGGCGCACGCACGCATGCACACTTTTCGCGCGCAATTTTGGTGATACCTGTTCATAGTATCCAACATGTTACCTAATATCAGTTCATTAATTGCAGCTTTTTACTTGTTTGTGTTTGTTTATGTCAATTTCGCATTGAGTGTAAGCGGTTTTTTAAAGACATACTGTATTTCTCGATCCAGGAGGTGATCCATAGATAGTCATGGATGGTAGGGATGTGGAAGGGGTGAAATTTAAACGCAATATATAGACACTCCACATAGGCTAAAACGGTTAATGCATTACTAAGAATCTGAGCCCTTGGTTATAAACATAAAAGTCTGATTTTAATAAAGGCTAAATGCCGGTCTCTGTGACTGAGTGGTTAAGTTAGCGGACTTAAGGCTGGTAGGTACTGAGATCGAATCTCTCAGTCGAGGCATGGGATATGTAATGGGAAGTTGTTACCACGTACACCGACCAGTGGTTCTATAACTGGTTAAACAAAGGCAATGGTTTGTGCTTTCCTGTCTATGGGAAAGTGCATATAAAAGATCCCTTGCTGCTTGTTGAAAAAGAGAAACCACATTAATATTTGGCCTTGACAGACAGTTTATTAAGCTGAGCTGTGTGCCCATGACAGCGTGCTTGAACCATAAATGGATGTAAGTACGAACATAAATATAACTAACTAATTAACTAACTAACAAAAGGTGAATCGCTGCCTACATTTTGTATGGCATTGTACTATGATATTCAAGTCCTCAGATGTTGTTTCAGTATAAATGTACGCCTACGATAACATTGACAGCGTCTGCTATAACAGACTCGTTCTAAACGTAGACGTTAAACAACTTGACTTGACTAACATGAACAGGACATGACATGATGTTTAACTTCCACGTTCAGAACCAGGCTGCTATCTTCTCATGGGCCCAGTTTATGGTTTTATCCCTCGTTCTCGGATCAAGGTCAAATGTTTAACGTCTACGTTCAGAGCCAGGCTGTTATAGCAGACGCTACTGCGTCCTCGGCAGCAATGGATCATTTATATTCAGTTCCCAACAGACAGGACAGCACAAACCATGGTCTTTGTTAAACCAGTTTATGACCACTGGTCTGGTTGAAATGGTGTTTTTGACACTAGTTTATTAACGAGTGTTTGATGTGATGTGTGTAGGAGGTTTACCCAGGGAGAGATACCAGAGACAGCTTGCCAGTGAACTGGCACCTGTATCAAAATTCTATTCAGTACGATACTGCAGCGAGTTTAATAGATTATAAATACAATGAAATATCTCTATATGAAATGTATCGAAATAGCTATACATGACGTCCAATAGCCGATGATAAGATAAAAAATCAATGTGCTCTAGTGGCGTCCTTAAATTTAAAAATATACACTTTAGACCTTTATATACAATTAATGTATCGCAGTGAAGAGATATACATTTTAAGTCATGTTAGAAAGCTAGAATTTTATGTTTTTCTTTACTTTGTTTAGATCATAACGATTAATTTCGTTGAATAACACTCTAACATAATTTTGAGATATTCTGAGATATATTTAAAATAGCTAACAAAATCTGAAGATATGCACCTACAATATTTCATAAAGTCAGGAATGTCTGTTTAATCAGCGGCTATTAGGTGTCAAACATACGATATTTGGGACTCGTGGTCCTTAGAAGAAACTCGTTTCCGCCACAATATAGGCTCTTCTAATAAGCAGCAAGGGGTCTTTTTTATTAAAATGTACAAGCATATTCCCAGACAGGATAGCATATCACGGACTTTTGTTATGGACCACTGGTTGGAACGGAAAATACCTCAAGTGGAAATAGGTCCAATGGGAAGAATCTATCCCACAACCAACCGTTATTTTATGCAATAGTCTTTTGTTGTTAGAATGCTGACATAAAACTGTAAAATTTAAAGCAATAAAAGAATTATAAATATTAAGAACAAACTTAATATTTTAAATTGTTTTTCTACTTAATCCAATTAAGGTTGACAATAAACGTAGAACGATACGTTTTTTAAATTAATAACCAAACCACTTTATATTGACACTAATTACAAGAAATGTATCATTATCATTTCAGGTTTATCTTATGTTTAATAAATGAACCAACTGGTTATTTTATTCACTACCCGAAGTAATACTGTCAAGAATATGTGTTCACGAATGTATATGGGATAAGATTTTTTTTTTTTAAATGGAAATATAATTTCATTACGGTGGGACATTGATGGAATAACAGACCATTGGTAAGCACGCCGGCCATTCCAATCTGCCATGTCGGAACATGTCTGGAAGTGTAACCCTATCACCATGTTATCTGCTGGCACTTGCGAAAACAAGCAAAGATGGCCAGATTACGTCAGAAGCCATCGTGGCCGCAGCCTCACCAACATGGCATCACTGAAGCTACAGATCAACGTAATACGTTCGTCCGTCTTAAAAAACAGTAATTCTAAAACCACATTCGCTGACATGTAACAAAAACCAACGAACCATAACAAAGAACAAACATTTTGTAGTCGGTCTATAAAGTTTTATTATCTTCTAAGTCCACAAGAAAAGGTCAGGCTACCCGATGTGCTATCATCCCCCCTATCTCAACGGTCCCACTGAATTACCGCTATGGCTCGAGCTCATTTGCATATCAATTAGTCGGAATAATTTGTGTGGCCAGCATCGCTGCACGCGCTACGCTTTGTTCCCAACCAAGAGCCAGGGCGCTTATTACAAAATGTTCGCGACGCTGGGTGGTGAATCAGTTCACGTTTACTTTTGACAGATACGAGCTGTCATTCTGACACACCAACACACACACGCACGATGCCTCGAGCTTTCCTAGTACGCCAGTGTAAGGCAAAGAAAAGATCAGTGTGTAGCAAAGACAATCATCACAATGTTAGTGCTGTAGACATACACACGAAGAATGTCGCCTTGACGAAGTGTACTGCGGAGGATGGAGAATTGCTACACTGCATTGCATTCACAGGTCAGTGATTTCACGTTGTCAGTGTCTGTTATGGTTAAAATCTCTTCTTACTCTGTCTATTTATGTTTTATTTTCAGTTCTCCGTAAGACAAGGACGCGAGGAGATGTGTTTCAATGTGTAAATCGTGTTATAATATATCGTTTTACGATCGTATTTGAGTTTCGTATTGTTTAGAATTTATCTATTTGTGTTGTCATTGTTTGTATTTCTTTTGATCGTGTAAATGTCTAGACTAAAACAAGTCTGGTTATAGATACAAACACACGAATTAAATATCAAGGTGAATCTCCTCCAGGCGCTGTTATTCGACAGACCGACAGACGTACAGACAGGTAATTAAATATGACCACGCCCTCTTCAAACGGGATCATTTGACAAGTTTATTAAATAACTGATTTTCATAAAATTATAATGTATAATAACAATAGTATCTATGGCTTTAGTGTATACTATACATGAATAGTAGTCTTTCCTAAACAAATATCATACGTTAAAGCCCCTCCCCCCACACACACACCACTCACGCTTATTTTGAATTAGGATGTTTTATCTCACAAAATATAGCATAAAAAGGATTATATCCAATATAATTATGTTACTATTTTAGGGGGTATCGTATGGTAGTAAAATAACATTTCACATTATATCAAATATCAATATAAGATTTGCAAATTTCGCGTAGTTTTAACTAAACATGGACTAAACACCGGTATCAACAGCTGTATATTATACATTCTGCACGTGCTGTAAAGACATTCAGTTTATCAGTTCATACTCCGCGCCAAATCCCTGGGTAGGCTGGCCTGCAGATGACGACTCGGTTTATTTGACTGAAAATCGATAAGACTTCGCGGTTCTCCCAATCACTTTCCCAACACCTGTCGTTTCACGATTTCAAATTTTGAATGCCGAGAGCGGTCCGTTCTTTGTTTCTTATCGAGTGTAGTATACACACATCTGTCGCTGTAAGCCGTGGTCAGTCGTGGTAAGTGTACCGCAGTGACCCTTCATAAAGATGGAGTTGATTGTCACTTGGGTAGCGTACTGCGTGGTTCACAAGTCGACCGAATAGTGCCCATGCGTCCGTGAAACTCAGTAACGTATAGAATAAAATCAGAATTTATTTAATGACACCCATTAGGGAATATATGAAACAACTTCCCATGAACGAATACAATCCAATTAAGGAATATGAAAGATCCCATACATGCATGAAAATAATAAACGGATGTATGGATTAATCTAGATTTCAAAATCAGTCCCTTTTTTCATAAAATTGGGGAAACATTATCGGTAAAAGTTTACAGTTGGGAAACATTTTGAATGAATTTTTGGAATTTGGTGTCAAAGGAAAGAATTTTTGAAGGAAAATTCGGCCTGTGACCGGCCTCGGGTTGTATGATAAATAATTGATTTCTGAACGGATGTCAGCATTGGGTTTAATCCCATTTCCCATAATTTTAATACAAAAATATAGTCTCATAAATACCTATATCAGTGGCGCATCCAGAAATTCCATTTAGACAAACCTAGGGGCCCCAAACGTTTCCAAAAATATTTACAATGTAAAAAATAGAAAAATCGCAAAAGTTAGGGGGGCCCGGGCACCCGCCCCCTAGATCCGCCACTGTATATGTTTTAAGTCTTACTTAGTTTACTTCTCCGCTTTGTGGACGACCCCTAACGTACATTGTAATTTACAAATTGAACGAACTTCTATTGGTATTTTCCATAACGACCACACATTTTACATTTCTGTGATGACTAATTATTCGTTCCTCAGGACTGTATTGATATTCGATCCAGTCCGAACACCTAGCATGATGAGGTATGGTGAGTAGGGATCAATAAAAACTTAGTTGACCAGTGAACTGCTTCATATGGTGTAATCGTTGTTGTCCTGTGTGGAAAGTGCATACACATACCGTTTGGTCTTAAATGGGGACACACGTGAAACTGAAAACCCATCTCGAAAATGTAACAGAAGAAATTGCATATAATAATGTCAAAAATAAATAAATACTATAGAGTATAACTTGATTAAGTTAGAAACACATGTTGTAGTGATTGTTTAATTTACTACTTGGCTAAACAAAATTGGATCGGTAACACACGTTTATAACCATGGAGAGATTTATTTTCTTTCTGAATAAATGTTTTAATACATACCGGTACTGTATTACTTTTTAATGTAAATCGTAAAGGACACAAAGGTAATTCAAATAGTGTAACTTTTATAGATAATAATTATGTAGGCTACATAGATGTATTGTTCTATGTCGTTATAAAATTGTCAGCTATTAATAAAAGTATTATAATAATTAATATGTATTGATAGTTATAGGGCACATGCTTTCAGTTTTTTTTATAACCGGATGTATCTTCTCTGTCATCGTGTCAAGTATTTTTTTGTTTTTGTGACGTCGATATAATATTCAGAATTAACATTTCCAGATTCAGGGATTAAAGAATCCATTACACGTTCTGAAATTTCACAGAACAAAAGACCATGCGCACCTGCCTGTTTTCAAATCTCCCGCTGCATCGCTTGATAATGAGTTGCCATAGTTACTTTCTTGATCACGCATTTGCCGTTACTCTCGTCCGATGGGGGAGGGACCAATTTTCTACGTCATAGTCTGGCGCTGTCATTCAAGCACTCATTTTCTTTGTGCTGACCGGCGCAGTAGGACTGTTGCGTAATCGGACAACATTCAAATTTGCTTTCAGATTGGTAGAAGGTTCAGTGTGTAAAGTGTGTAAATTAGCGAATTGGCGCCAATCAAAGAAAGTTGTTACGTCTCACAAAGCTAGTGTGAATATTCTTATCCATTCTCGCTGTGTGTGATAATACAATTAAGAAGTTTTAATGGAAGAGATAACATTGAACAGAATATTTACAACGTTATCGTTACTAAAAATATGTAAAGGCCCAGTGTCTGTTTTGTTTTGTTTAATATTTAACCATTTAGAATATATCTTGTATGTTTGTTTGATGCGCACGACGCTCCATTCTTCTGACTCAACGATTTGCTGTATCGTAATTAGATCACGAGAAATATACTATAAATCGTCCAGGTGACCCGCCATCGATTAGTCGTAGCGCTATTCACGTGACCTAAATATGGTACAGCAGATCGTTGCGTCAGAAAAAAGGAGCGCGATGCGCACCAAACAAACGTAAAAGATATATTCTAAATGGTTAAATATTTTAAAAAAAACCAAGATACTACCATTTTAACTACGCACATTCGCATTACCATCGAATCCTATCCCTACCCGCTGGCATCCCACCCAACAAAGATAATAATAAAACATCCCAACCATAATTATTACCATTGAGACAATCTGTAAACATTAAAAACCCACCTGAAAACAAAATAAAACCCAATTTACAGTAGACTTGATGATATGAATCTATTACACACACATTGTCAGGGGTGGATGTTGAATCGTTACCTCAGTCCACAATATAGGATCACTGAGGGAGATTGTTGGCCCTAATTTCAGCTGGACCCCCTACCCCAAAACACATCGACATTTATTATGAAATGTACATACATGTTACATCATAAGGCATGTTTTATTTCTGACACCTCTCGTGCATATTCATCTGAAATACACCGTGTCATACTTACAATACCACGCCCCTTTTTGTCTGATTTAATTTGTATCAATACTGAACCGGTCAGTAATTACTGTAACACCGGCGGTGGCCTACTGTTTTCACCCCGAGTAATTGATCCGTGACACGGGTGTGTTGCACGCAGGTCTGATTGCTGTCGATCCTGCTCTAATGGAATTATGCAAATATTGACTTACCCGGTGATTGGTGTTTGTTTGGCAATTAAACACATAATTCCGCGCTAAGAATCGGATCATTTTTGTTTACGAACGACATCGCAACATGTTGTTTCTTGTTAAGTAAACAATGTTGACAGTAAATTTAATAACACAGAATTACGTTACATAATACAGTCCTTCTAATGAAACTACCGTCAAAACTATATGAGTTTATTCTGCACATACCCAATTATCACATAATTATGGTACCGTCTTATTATTATCATGGTCCACAACGCGCAGTTGCTTGGGGTATCGCGATTTTAGTGGCCCCGAAATTAAATTTGAAAAATAAAAATTAGAGGGTTCATAGGTACATTGCTTTAGCCTGGGGCTAAAACATTATGGGCCGTAATTACGAAACCTGTTTTGGTTAAACGCGCGCGTTTAAAGATTGCAAATGTAGGCTATGTGGTTACACGCGTGTTTACAAGAGAAAAACACGCTTCCTAAATTCGGCCCAATATTTTAAGTCATCTCTGATCACAAATACTGACATGTTGCAGTGCCAATCATACATTGTCATTCCGCATTCTGGCGTACGTCAACTTTATTGTCTTGTGTTTGAACGTTGTGGGATGTAGGGTCTATGGATGGTGAGGATAGTATTAGTATATTTTAAAATATAACGATGTCCTTAATTCGCCAGCACATTAGACAATGCTGGAACGAACAAGCTTCATTCTATCAAGCAGCACTTCGGAGCTTGGCAGTCCTGTAGTCTGTCAAGGAAGGATTAAATTGTCTTGTGTCGATCTTATAATATGTATTTATTATAGTTAATCAGACCTTTGAGGCTTTATACTGATTTCATTTTTACCAGGGAATGACACCCAATGGCCGATTTAATTTTTTGGTGCTGGGTGTCGTTAAACAAATATTTATAACCTACTCCAATTTCTGTTTTAGCGTAAAACAGTGACATAATTATACATATAAAATGAGGGAGCGGGATGTAGCTCAATCGGTAGCATGTCCGCATTTGAAGCGATTGGTCGTAGACCCACCTGCAGTTTAGGCTATTTTCCGTTCCATCAATGGTCCACAACTGGCTCATCAAAGGCCGTGGTAGGTGCTGTCACTGTCTGTGGGAAAGTGCATATAAAAGATCCCTATCTGGCGGCAGCTGGATTCCTCTGAACAAATGTATCAAAATTACCATATGCATGACGTCCAATACTGCAATAGCCGATAAGATAAAATCAGTGGCGTCGTTAATCAAAACAAACTTTTGTTTACATATAAAATCAACATTGTTTGACAACATTAATATTTGGGAGCATGTGGCTGTATTTTTAATATAGAGTTAAAATGAAACCATGTTTAATTGAAATTACTTTAACTTTAACAAAACTGTATACCAAATATATCGTGTTTTAAAATTATTATAACGGGTAAAGTTGAAAACGGGTTCATAGTGTATTGTGACTTGTATAGATTGAAATAGCGCTTACCACAACATGTTAAAACTACTTATTTCCATACAGCTGTTGTTTATAAGTACATCTGCCCTGCCCCCGGCTCCGACACTCGCGTGCCATACTTTTACGCAACAGCCATTCAACAACAACACAAAACTGTTGATCGCATTTCCTGGATCAAGTTTGTTAAAAAATGTTATTTAAGAGACCACCTGTCTATTTTTTCATTCCCGCCATAAGTCAGCTGAATTATTTACTACTCGAGTGAAGTGCGACAGCTGTTGGGTAGATCTCATGACCCAGATAGAACAATGAATGGGTACAAGGCGAGAAAAAAGCGGGAAATCTTGCATCACCGGTTGGACACAAAAGCGAATATCTTCACAACACCCGACAGAGATACCGTTTAATTTATGTCATATGGTCGATGAGAGGTAAAAGTCACGTGGTATGCAGCAACCCGGCTCGCGCCAAAATAACGGCAAACCTCTGTCGTGAATGGATGGGTAATTCAGTATGATAATGAGATCGGCAGTCACGTGGTAGGATATAACAGATGTTCTTTAGGCAAGTCGTTATGAATGGTTTAGTTTGTGAAGGACGGTATTTCGGGCATCATTTGGGGTGGACGGGGCTTGTCGTAAACACGAAAGTGATCTTTTGAACTTGTTTGTATAAAGGTTTTTCGTCCCGCAGGCACGCGCGGGGTTTCGGAATTCAACAAGTAGCGCTTTGTCCACGGCCATCGAATGATGCTAGACTAGTCATTCAGCTGGAGGTTTTCATTAAAAACCGCAACTTCATGATTGCGTTCGTTTTGATTTATTGGTCATTCGTTGCTGAGTGCTTTGACTTGTATTAATACTTCATCTCATTGAAGTGTAATCTTATGAAGATATATAAAAGAATAAACCTTTATTTGCAACCCAATTAGAACATGATGGATTTGTATGCGTATCATAATCATTACGCTTAGCAATTGGGTCTGAAACATTAAAGTTTTACTGTTGGTTTAATATCTAGTTACAAATGGGAACGGGAGTGATATAATTTTACCCTTAGTACCCACACTAAACCCGCAGTTTTAAATTTTATTGGTTTCTTAGAATGATTTAAGACATAACTATTGCTAATTACAAAACCCCAAAGGGAATTTTAAAACAGCCCGTATACAGAAAAGATTAGGTGTCGAATAATGACTCCTTCCCTTTCAACAAAGTCGGTCACTCTGTCAGTGTTCATGTATATATTGATAACACTGTTTAAGGTAAAATATTTAAAAATAACTACCAGCACTGTCAAATAATTGCCTTTTGAGAGACACTAGAAAAAGCAACAACAGAAAATGTATCTTCTAGTCATGGACGTAACTAGACTCCTTTTTTATAAATGAGGCAATAACACTTAATCAGCTTGCGGAGCGAGGCAAAACAATTCTGGGCGATGGACCCCTAGTAGCTAAGACTTAAAAGACGCAATATTCTCTATTCTAGCCATTTCCTGACAACTTTTTCCTAGTTCTTTGTATAAAAAATAATTTGCTAGTTCCTTGTATAAAACATAATTTGCTTCAATGTGGTTATAGACTGCATGCCTGGATAACTTTCTCACCTTAGTGTGGTTGGAGTAATTATATGGGGACGTGGAGTATTATCACTGAAGAAAGTCTTGTTTTAAATTTAGGACACGCTATTTTAAATCAACACGCTTTGATTTACAGTAGACATCACAAAATCATTGTGTCAATCAAAATTTAAATATCTAGTAGGGTGTGTGGTGGATAGAGTGTATTTATTTACATTTTTTTAAATACCGTAACCATTAATACATATACTTTTTATATATAAATATATGTAGTTTGAACAAAACTAATTTCAATAATAAGATATTTTTGATAAATTATTTAATTTAATCTCATATTTGTTTTACAGATGATGATGGACGTAGTGCAAACAAAAAGCAGAAGCTTATGGACGAATCTTCAGACAACCAAATCCAGCACCCTAGCACACAATCACAATCAGTAAGCAGTGATTCTAGTGGTTATGCCAGTCTCACGACAGACGAATCATTACAGGAGACATCCTTGTCAGTCAGACAGAACTCTTCACCAGAAAATGATAGAATCAGTTCACCTTATGATGTGCCTACTTTTAAGCAAGAACTACCAAATACATTCGTGCCATTTACTCCCTTGCAATCAAGAAGTCAGCTTCTGGAACATAAACATGTTCCTCTTGTTTTCAACTCTACACCAAGAGCGCAAGAGATTAATCCATTTTGTGTTCAGAGGTTCATATCACCAATTGCCCGTCCATGGGTACATTCCCCCTTGCCAGTCAGAATAATTAACCGTGTACGCATGCCCTGCTTCACCCCACCACCAACATCTCATGGAAGTTCAACCGATATGGCAACCATGTGGAAACCAGCTAGCGCTCCAAATAGTCCTGCATCAGACATGTTTACTTCGACACCTGTTGTGACTTTACACAAACGAATACCTCGGCCGTTCACACCTACCCCATCAGTCTCACTTGGCGACCACCACATACATACCAGTGAACAATCCATACCATTCACCAGATCCAGTCCGGTGCAATTCAATGAACGGTTTTACCAAAGACAATCTTTACCCAAAGACATTGATCCAAACTTTTCCAAACCTATCGCGAACACATCTTTCGGATTAGTTCCCAATGCTCGTTATGTGCCAGGTCAGATGCCGTTTACGAGACCATTGCCTCTTCGTAATCTACATCCTATGCCTAATCCTGTTTCTAGTGTTCCAGTAATTGGTCGTTTGTCATTGGTTGGTTCCGACTATTCGCTTGTGCCTCCACAATTCCCGAGTCCCTTTCGACGAGTTGTTTCTCCATTAGATATGTCTGTGGTTGAAACCAGTAGTGCTCTTCCTCCGATTCATGTTACCAATTATTCAGACCAGAACGTAAAAGAGAGGACAGATGCGATAAATTCAAAAAATGTGGACCGCATAACTAACATGACTTCAAGTCGAATTAATTCTCTGAGTTGGGGTGACCAAGATTCTTCATCGCGAAACATGTTGCCTGTTTACAGAACGAACACCGAGAAGATTAAATCAGAGAGAAGTCCGGATTCCTCTATTTCTGTGACGTCAACTAAAATGACCAACAACGATGAAAATGAACAAATAGAAATACAGGACAGACTTCCAGTACGTTTAGCTCCACAGGTTAATAAAGAAAACACGCATGGCACGTTATCTGCCCGTCTGCCGCAGAACATGACTGTGCTGCCATTTGAAGCTCTCCGACCAACTTCATCCTACAACACTCCTCGTCTCCCTCTAGCTGATCTCAAGACGAATAGCAACCCCAACAGGCCGCCAGTTGTTAGGAATAAACCGTTCAGAGAAGAAGACCACCTCTCGCGGAAGAGTCTGATCTCCCAGGAAAGACATGGACGAGGTCCTGGTCAAGCTGAACGACCTAGGTTTGTAGAGGCAGACAGAAGCAACAACACTTCAGAGAATTCACACAGGGTGGTCAAGTCAGAACGCAATCAGTGTCCGGTGTCTCAAGAGAATGATGACGTCCCAAACAACGAAGAGAACACAGATAAATCTCGACCAACACTTTTAAATTTGTTGCATGTAAGTAAAGAATTTGTTTATAATTTTATTTGTATTTTGGGGATAAATATATGAGTATTGCCTTAATGTAGCATAAATTAGTTTAAAGGTAAATGCAAAACTATAGTATACTATAAGTTGGGTCTCATCTGAATTTAGGATATTGTTTTTGTAAAACATGCACTTACAGAAAATAAGGAAGAGTTCATAATGCTATATTGGTATCTGATGGTAATGTTTCAGCAAAGAATTTAAGTCTAGTCTTACTCGCAAAAAGAGTAAAATTATAGTATTACTAGTATGCCTAGATATACATGTGTACATTTGTATATCAATTTTGTGGATAAAAATGTATTGGCGTGCGGTCAACATATCTGTGCGAAACCCTACTATCAATGCTATGACAGCAATGCGTTCAGATTTTAACGTGTTCTGTGAATAATGAGCACACCATAGGGATCCGCTCACGACTAGACGGTCTTCTCAGAGTATGTGGTTTTCATCAGAGCCACATTTTAAAGATGATCAAAACTACCACAAAATTACTCACTCACCCCTCCCACCCCCATCCAAGGAACAATTCTATGTCATTGTTCTATTGCGTTGCAAGCCTATCTCGAAAGACTTATTTTATGTGTGTGAGTTCCTTTAGTAACGTTACAGAAAGTTAATCATGATTCATCAACCCATTTATTTTTAATTAAATATGGCAAACTATTAGTTTTCGATGTTTTTGATTAAATGGGTTATATAACAAAATTAATCACATCTTCTATTCCATTTTATAGCAATACACCAGTAACGCAGGTGAGCTGGAGATGATTAATGGTGGCTATGGCATCAAGAACCCATCATTCACCGAAAAGGATAGCAAAGATCATTGTATCAAGGACAAAGGTATCTAATTATGTGCACTTATTTATAAATTGTATACCATATACTAGTAGCATGTTATTGTGTAATGTATATCAAATGACCTTTTTCTTCTAATAGAAAATGTCCAAGTTCGATTTAACTGGTGAGGTTATATTTTAATGAATCATTTATCATAAATTTGTCAAAAAAGAAAATGGTAAATTTTGAACATTTTGGATTATACCACAGTAACTGTTCTAAAAGTGGATTACAACCAATTCCGTTGCGTGATTTCTGAAATGTGTAGCGTATTCAGAATATAACGTCCGGATTTGTTAACAGCATATCAAGGTCAAATGTTTAACGTCTACGTTCAGAGACAGGCTGTTATAGCAGACGCCTCTCACGGGCGCAGTTTATGGTTTTATCCATCTACCGCGTCTGTGACAGGAGGAAATATAACTAACTAACTCAATCTATATATTATTCTGATAAGTGACTAACAACTGGTACCGTACGTCAACGACGTATGCTATACCGTACCCTGGATGCGGTAAGTGATTTAGAAATAGTGTCCCATTGGCGTAACGCGAACCTTGTTAGAGGTAGCAACTGGGAAATATTAGCGCGTGAAGATGTCTTTTTACGGTAATAAAAATCGCTGAAATATTACAGATTTAAAACTGTTGTTTAACCGTCATCATTTCTCTGTTTGACAGCATCATTACGTCATGGTTGACAATGGCAACTGTTACCTAGAGCGACTGAGCTCGGATATGGAAGGCAGGTTGGGAGACCCGACATTCATTCACTCCCTGCAGGTACGGGCTGATATTTATAATTAAAGTTTTATTTTACCGCGTCATCGGCTATTGGACGTCAAATAAACATTCCTAAACTTCATAAACACTGTGACATCACTAAACTAAACAAACCCTCCTTTTTTCCCACTGACGTCATTAAAGGAACTGTTTTCTGGCTACTGTGACGTCATCATTACGTCATAAACATTGTGACGTCATTAAACAAACATTCCCTTTTCCAAGGTCATTAAAGATTCATTTCGTTCCACTGCCGTCATTAAAGTGACTTGAAAAGTATTTTCAGGTATTAACTGATATGTCAAAACACATAAAATAAATGTATTGGCTACATGGGTTATTCACTCACTGATCTGAAAATTTGCGCGCTCACTCTACCACGTAAATAAGGTAATCAAGAAAAAAAACTCGAAGTCAGTTTTTGAAGTTTTTGAAGTTTGCTTAAGCAAATGTTTATTTATTTTATTTTTTTATTAAGATAACCTTTGGTTTATCTGTATTTTGAACTTATGTAAGTTGCCGAAAGTTCATGATTTTATATACACTTTCCATAATTTTAATACTTTAAAGGAATTAAAACAATAAAAAAAATACGTTTCTAGCAACTTTAAAGAAACTGCTTTCTTTCCACTCACGTCACAGTGGCGGATCCAGAAAATCCATTTTGGGGGCCCAATGACATGAGTGTAAGTGCCACAATTGTTCCTGAAAATATTGCAAACGTAAAAGAGGGGTCGGGACACCGGGGTCCCCTAGATTCGCCATCGTCATAAACTATGATGATATCCCTTGCTGCTTATGGAAAAAGATAGCGGGTTTCCTCTCTTCTACAAACATTAATATCTATCCTGAACAGACAGCTGAGGAAGCTGAGCTGCGTGACTATGACAACGTGCTTGAACCTTAATTGGATGTAAGCACAAAAATAAATATAACTATGATGTTATTAAATAATCCAAAAAAAGTTTTGTTTACAGATTAAGATGATTGGGAAGTTGGGAGACCATACCAAGTTGACTCCAGTCAGTGTACATACTCTCGACAGATTGGAACATCACAGATGTCACCGTCATGTCTACATCATGTCCGACTAGAGCCACACCCGGTGAGCCACGAGATATCAGCTACCACGTGTCCAATTACGAGAGAATGCGTGATGTTATCAGTCACCTTCATAGCTCGATAATAAAATTATATACATCAGTCAATCGTTCGTGTTAATATTTAAAGCTGCTATATCTGAAAAATTGTGTTTAAATATTTTATTTTTTTATTATTTAAAGTGGCAATGTAAGGTGTTTAAAAAATATTTAACCATTTATAATATATATTGTTTGATGCGCAACGAGCTCCATATTTCTGACGCAACGATCAGCCGTACTATATTTAGATCACGAGAAAAGCGAGTTGTTGAGCTATGGCTGTCGAGAAGCAGCCCGCCACTAGATTGAGATCACGTTAATGTCTCTCTGTCGAATAAACTGGCGAGAACTCTGTCACAGCAGTTAAAAATAGCACAACTGTGACCTTTGGACCGTCGTCGAAGAAATCACGATGTCGATTTGAGTATTGGATTTTAGTAATGGACGA
>JAUTWP010205554.1:0-16125 GCA_033042655.1 Cyathermia naticoides | reverse complement strand
CTTAACAAACCTATAACAAATGTATACTCATATGTTTAATGTTTCAACAAATTACACTTCTCAAATGAATGATACATTTACAAACTGATAACAAATGTGTAGACATGTATTTACCTTATCAACGAATAATACATTTACAAACTGATAACAAATGTGTAGACATGTATTTACCTTATCAACGAATGGCACATTTAGTAAGAGACATTCTTGGAGATGACACAGTAAGGCTCGTGTTCGACCGTTGGGAAAAATGATATAGCTGGGCGACCACAAAACCTGCACCAGCATACATGATGAGAGACTACTCTTCGAATGACCGGATTGGTCACATCTTTCATTTCTGTATGAATAAACATATAATTAAAATATACTTTATACATTAACATATACAAAATTAAAATATACTGTATAAATTAAAATATACTGTATAAATTAAAATATACTGAATAAATTAAAATATATTGTATAAATTAAAATATACTGTATAAATTAAAATATACTGCAGGTCAAAATGAAGAATAGGTGGGTTTTACATACAGTAAAAAAATAGACAATTATCAAAACAATTTATCAATGAAATGATTTTGACATTACAATTAATGTTAAACTGAAATTATGGTTTTGTTATCGCTAGTTTCAAAAATCAGCTGGCATGCTTTTATGACGTTTTCTAAATATCTAACAGTGTTTTAACAGTATTATCTTCCAAAACATATAGGTCCAAATTTACGAAGTCTGTTTTGGTTAAACGCACATGTTTAATCATTGCAAATGCACGTAGTTGCATGTGTGTAAGGGAAAAACATGCTTCATAAATTCAGCCATTTAATTTTTATTGATTAAAAAATATTATCATTATGTACATAGCAACTTTTGGATTGGCCAAAAGAATTTATTTTTATCTTTTATTGAAATGCTCTATACAATTATTAAATACTTAACAGCTCTACAAACAGTATCACAAATTAATTCAAAGTAATGACAACTCACATATCAATGCTACATGAAAAGCTCAGTGAATATTCACGTTCTATATATAAAAATCAAACCAGTTTTACATACTGTAAGAGTAAGTTGTCAAAATTCCATTCAAACAATGATGTGAAAAACTGTAACAGCAATTGGTATTTCTTGTAGGTGTCCACACAGCCTAGCTCAGCAATAGCATTGCTGAAAAAGATTAATAATTTACATATATCAAATTTAAAAACTTGCATTCCAAGTATAAGAGGTTGAAATATAAACCAACAAGAACATACCACTGCTAAGGTGATAAACAATAAACTGGTATAGAACCGATAGCGTGTCAGCCTATGAAGCAGTCGACCATCGAATCTATCCTTCTCACTGGACCCATTTGCAATTTGGGCTACTTTCCATTCCAACAAGTGGTCAACTGGTTCATCAAAGCCTTTGGTACATGCTGTTTTGTCTGTTGGAAAGTGCATATAAAATATCCCTGGCTGCTCATCGGAAAGAGTAGCCTTTGTGGCAGCAGCAGTTTTCCTCTAAAAACATGTCAGACTAACCTTATGTCCCACTTTCAATAGCTGATAATAATACAAAAATCAATGTGCTCTAGTGGTGTTGTTAAATAAAACAAACATTATATTAAATAAAACAAAATTTACTTTAACTGAAAAAAACTTTATTTTAAATAAAACACTTTACTTTAAATGAAACAAACAAACTTTACTTTAAATAAAACAAGACTTTAAATAAAACAAAACTTTACTTTACATAAAACACTTTACTTTAAATGAAACAAACAAACTTTACTTTACATAAAACAAACTTTACATAAAACACTTTACTTTAAATTAAACAAACAAACTTTACTTTAAATAAAACAAGCTTCACTTTGGTACAGAGAGGAAACCAGTGACAAACCTGATCACATGGCTCATGTAATTCCAGGCTATCCCCACACTGCAGTCCTCCTGGTGAGAGCGGAATGTTGAGATGTACACGCCCTGCATCAGAGCAGACGTGGGTGGGTGCATGTTCATTATACTCATCAGAACAGCAAACGCTTTCTGAGCAACATGCGCGCTGTTAGCATGCTGTGAAAATTAATATTTATATAATACCATTTTATTATATATTACAGATTTTGTGACAATACATTTTGGTTTGTGAAATGAATTAAAATTAATGGTAGAAATGTTTATTTAATATCACTGTATGTGGTTTAATTATGATTATCTATCAATTGTTTAAAAAAACTGGTATATTTGACACAGGCTCTATTAGCAGAAAGTTTTTCTTATACATATTTTTTTTAAATATTTGAAACTTTGTGAACATACATTTGAAAGAATCGACTATTAACAGATAAAAGAGATGGTTCAGTTCTTGGTGAAAAAAAAATAATAATGAAAAGAATATTAACATTGAATACAAATCTATTACAGAATTTCCCTAGAAACCTATTAATAGTATTATGCAATATCCTGCTAATTCATAAACAATATACTCCATTTAGTATTGTACATAAAAGTTGTAATACCTCGAGAATATTGGTCATGATAGCATGTATGGTGCGTGGCTGGGGATATCTTGTTACTGTGAGCATTGATGAGGTCATATCAAGAGCTGTCAGATAATTCTTCTCATCCACACAGATTTCTATCAACGAGGCCAATGAATCAGGAAACTCCATTGGTAAACTATCTGTACTGGCATACTATAAAACAGTAACACATCAGTCAAATATCAGCGAGGCCAACGATTCGGGAAACTCCATCGGTAAACTTTAAAACAGTAACACACACAAAATTAGCCTCGTGGACTACATTAAATGTCTATCATCAGATATGACAAAAAGCTTCAATTGACACTAATACAATTAAAACATAGATTAACTAAACTTTTTATTATAAACAATGAAACGTGCCGTAAATATTATTTTTGTACATAATTATGTTTTTCTTTTTAGGACAATCCCGGGAGGAAACAAATCGTCAAAAGTTTACTGATAATGCAGACTTACTATTCACTTATTGGCACCAAATCTTCGGTTAGGCAAAGTAATCAATAGAATTGGTTACATATGTGAGAATAGAAGTCTTTTTCAAAAACATTCGTCAAACTAAAAATTATTTCACAAATATATATTTTTTATTTTATACATTTGGCGAATTTGGTGGATGTCAGAGAGCGACTCTTGTAGCTAAACAGGTGGGCTAAGTTTTTACAAGACAACTCTGACACACAGTCACAGGGCGACTTCGTCAGTTTTGATAAAAATCATTCATTGGTTGCTTGCTAACAATCAACCAACAAAAATATACTTTGCATGGAAATCCTTGTTTGTTACTGTTGTTAAAAAGCATTGGCGACAGTAATTATTTCAGCCAATCTGCTTTTTTTGTTGCTCAGAAGAAAACCAGAACTAAAAACAGTCCTCACTCACACCCCCTCCCCTTAAAATTATCTCTTAGGATTGAGACAATTCACGAAATCAATTCTGGGGATATAAAATTTGCAGATCCTCGGAAAATTATTATCCCTGTATACTAGGAAAATCAACTATAGGTGCTTTTTTCAAGGTACACCCCTCATAAAAAGTGAACTGAGCTTGAGACAAAACAATTACCTGGTTACATGTCCATCTAACAAATGTAGTTTTCCACTGTTTATCAGGATGTCTTCGCTAAAAATATACATTGAAAATACCATTTCAATAATTTATATACAGAATATATACATAGTCCTTTTAAAATCATTAATAGTCACAGAATTATGATGTGTAATGGTAACGCAAGCTGAATATTTTCAACCAAAGGAAAGAAATAGTTATACATTAATAAATATATATTGTCAGCAGCTACTAAATGACAAGCATGTTAATTATGATTCTATAGTTCTTTTTGTATGAAGTATTTGAAGTATTTTGTTTCAAGACAAAGGATTTACCCTGATCATCATTTACAAAATGTCATATTTCCAGCTCAAGTTTCATGCCATCTTAGTAGTAATTTACACTGCTTTAATACTAATAGTAACATGTTTTCTACCTTAAATTTTTTAACTTCCCTGTCCAGAGTTGGAACATCTTCAGTTACTTTTCTCTTTGTGGAATATGATCTAGTGGAAGTTTGCTCCTCAGTCACTGATTCACTTAATGTCTCCTTGGCTTTCACATTATCACAAATTACAACCACTGCAAGAGAAATCAAATTAATTCAAACCGTTTTATAATAAATGTTTTCATAGACTATTTCAATGAAATGGGAGGTAATTTTATTTTTGAACTTTAAAAGTTTAATTGATAAAAATGTTTTACTTTTGATTACATATAATGAAAATGAGAACCCACTGGCAAACGTATGAAATGGATAAAAAAAATGAAATAGAATGTAGGTAATTCAAATGCCATCAATAAATATAAATTTATATGTAGTCCAGCACAAAATAAAAATTAGCTATTTAATTTGTAATTTTACAGTAAAAACAAATAAACTATGACCATAAAACAAATTTAAATTAACAATGAAAAAAGTTATGATCAAAATATAACACAAATTATTCAAAATATTACTTAAACGATCCACAGATGCTAATAACACATCAAATTAATTATGACTCATCCTTAAAAGAAATAGGTACGGTTGTCATAGTGAATTTTTCTTTTTTTTCACTGTGAAAAAACAAATATTACTTTTATTTTCACGGTAAATGTATATAGTTCACCACTAAATATATAATAAAGCCTACCAGTATTCAAAACATAAATTAAGTTTGTTCTAAATTGCTCTGCATAAACTTTTTTCAAGAAAATATTGTCAATCTTATGCTATGATGAAGTTCAATATTAAAATACATTGAACATGAAAAAAGTTTTCCCACAACACCACCAATGGTTCATCTAGATATGCCTAACAATTTTAGTATATCCAATCTTTTAGAAACAGAATAAGCAAAAAGGGATCTTTTATATGAACTTTCCCACAGACAGGACACTACATACCACGACCTTTGATGAACCAGTTGTGGAGCACTGGTTGGAATAGAAAATATCACAAACTGCAGACGGGTCCACTGAAAAGAATCGATCCGATGACAGACTGCTTCAAAGGCGGGCACATTACCGACTGAGCTACATCCTGCTACTTTATATCTGTAATGATGTCCAATAATAAACGATACATACCATTCAGTCTGCTATCCTCTTCTTCCATTTCAACATTGGAAACTGGTTCCTGTTGAAAATCCAAACGTACTCGTGAGTTGAAATGACTCAATGGTGAATTATCAGATTGAGACTGTGAAATATGTGATGAGAATTTTTTAACGGAGGAAAGTGGTGTTGTGCTAACAGAAATATGCCTGCTGGTTTTAAAGAAATCTCCCATAGAACTTTGAGAGAGTCGGCATGGAGTCGAGCTGGATTTAGACATCTTGGAATTATTATTCTGTTCACATGTGTTTTGTTTCTCAACTACGGAGACTGGTTTCTTCAACTTTGTCACTGGTGTTTCCAGTATAAATGATTTTGATTGTGAAGATTCTTGAGATGAGATGATTTGAATGTCCTGGGATAAAGAAACTGATGTGTCATCTGATGAGTCCTTATCTTTCACAGCTATGTAATCCATCGGATCAGAAGACACCTAAAAATAAATCTACAGTGAAATGACAAGAAAAATGCTAAAGCAACATAATTAGCAAATTGACCTCTTTTTTATCTAATTTTTTTAATATTAAAATTTGTCTCAGGAAGTTGAATAATATTATATAATTAATAAACCTGCAATATCTCAAGAATTAATTTTTATATTAATTTACAAATTAATTTGATAAATAAGTTCACGATATTGTCAGAATTTGGGATGGGTTGCAGGCCCCATTCCCCTTCAAAAATTCTTTCATTTGACACAAAATTACCATAATTCATTAAAAAATTTCCTAATTTTAAACTTTTAGCAATAATTCAACACAATTTTATGAAAAAGGGACCCGGATTTTTATAACCAGATTAACCCGATTGTATACCAAATTTATGGTAGTTTTTACAGCAGCATTCCCCAGCATAACAGAATATCTTACCTGCAGCAGATGTGCAGCAATGAACTCGGGCTTAAGTAAAAGAACACCATAATCCATGAGGCCCTGTTGTGATAACTTTTCTGCAGCATTTCCTTCCGTAAAAATGTATGTCACTTGTTTGTCAATGTTTCTTAGGTTTTTAACAGGGACTGTGATATTGGACAACTCTGCCCCACCACATGACAGAAGTCTGAAAAATAAATATTTTATAAATAGAAGTAAATAGTGTTAAAGGGAACAGTTTTGTTTCTTTAAAGAATACAAATGGTTTGGATTAAATTAAAATATGATTAAAACATTAGTGATATTCAAAACAATTTTAATTTACTTTCCCATTTTTACCATCCATTATGATCCAAGTTGTCATGGAGTATGACAGTTATTGTTTGAATGGACAGTTTCGAAAAAAAAGTTTGTTTTATTTAATGACGCCACTAGAGCAAATTGATTGTTTTTAATCATCAGCTATTGGAAGTTAAACATGGTCATTATGTCAGGGTTTTTTTTAAGAGGAAAGCCTACTACCACAACACAAGCTACTCTTTCCAACAGGCAGAAAGGAGTCTTTTATATGCACTTTCCCAAAGACAGGACAGCACATACCACAGCCTTTGATCAACCAGTTGTGGAACACTGGTTGGAATGGAATATAGCCCAAACTGCAGATGGGTATGGGATCGGAACACACCCGAGCACAAAACAAATGTAAAACTTCTTTATAGACTGGCAAAAATTGTGGTAGTCATCACTCATGAAATTAATCTTCTGGTATTTAAGTTAGCAATGTTAAAACTTTGTGTATGTTCAATTATAATATATATATATATATACATTCATTTACATATAATATATATATATAGAAATATAAATGTGAGAGTGAATATTTAGTTTAATGTTGCCACAAGAATCATTCACCCATTTGCGACAATTAATTTAATGATATGATATTAAAACAGATCAAAAATGTAGTAAGAAAAGCATGCCAAAAAATATATTTAAAATTAAGAACATAAATTTTAATATTTTAACAGTAATTTTAAAATGTTCGTTTTCCAGGGACCTGAATAAATAAATGTTTAAGGTTTGGCGATAAAAGGTGTTAATCCTATGAAGGATTGAAAATGATGCAGTTTATTCCATTTTAATTGGCATAGCGATTTTACATAAGTGCTAATAGTATGCATGGTATCGCTATATGGAATATCTAGCTATATATAATTATTTTAAGATGATATATATGTAGTGATAAAATTCCAAGACACAAACACGTTGCTAAATACCCTATAACACCTGGTCTATACAGTAAAATTTATTTAAAATTGTTTATTTCCCTTATTGAAAACACTTGGTCCCATTGGGAGCTGTCCCCGACTCTGCAAGAGGTTACTCCCAAGGGAAGTGTGCTTGAACAGTTTTTTTTAAAATCTAAACACATTAATAAATTTCCCTACCAGTACTATTGAAAAAACAACTAATCCTATCCGTGAGATATATTATAGTATTATCTTGTAAACATTTGTTAAAGGACAACCTTTTAAAAGTAGCACTTCTGTTGTAGCTATCGACCAGCACTGCAACTTTCCAGCCTTTGAACGCAAACTCATTTGTTGTCTTAACAGTCTTTCTCCATCGCTTGGGAGCCACCAGCAGTGACATTAAGCAGTCATTTTTATCAAGATGCGGAGACCACTCATATTTGTCTTCACACTCCCACACCTTTTTCACAAAGCTCGTTTCAATGAAGTCTAAAGTCAAGATCCACTTGCCTAAAAAGAATAAGAATTCCATGAAATTATATATGGTACCGTCTTCCATGTTTTGTTTGGTAACTCACTTGGGATCTTTAAAAATCTGCTTGAGCAATCTTTGTATTCATCAGTTAAGTAACTTTTTATTCAAATTTTTATTACTGAATAATTCTCATGCTGGTTTAGATAACTGTGTAATAACCTGTTAAAAATATTTTGTTATCTAAACCAGGATGAGAATTATTAAAATAATGTGAAATGGTTTACATATTTATTTAGTAGTAGTACGGAATGGACAAAAATTATTTCTAGGTATTATGCCACTAAAAGCAGATACGGGCAAGTGACTAATAATATACTGTCTTGCTATCACTTTAAATGTTAAACATTACTAACATCAACATAATTGTTACATAAATGTTTATGAATATTTTGTAGTTAAGCAAAAATACATCAGAGTATTGGAAAACAAAGCATCAGTATTATTTATTCAGTAACAGGAATAATACATGCCTGTTGCACAAGCTCCCAAGAACTTTTCACTTCTAAATAGTTTGCCACATATGAGGTGTGTGCAGTTTGATCGAAAAATCTGAAAAATAAGTACAAGTATATGACATATATTTTTTTAATAAAAATACTCTAAATCTGGTTGACCTTGCTTTTATCTGAAAAACGGGTAAATTTTATACAAAATATTTCAAACTATGAACTGCCATCAGAAAAGTAATATCCACAAGTATTGCACTTAGGGAGTGAACAATATTATTTGATAGAAAAGACGCACTAATTTATTAAAACTAGTTTTGCTTGTATTTTTCATTAGTAAAAGATAATAAAATATAGAAAACAGACACTGCACCTTTAACAGTAATATGCACACAACAACACTAGAAACAAAACCTCCTATATTCCGATTACATTCATTTCATCACTGGTTGTGTATTTTCATCACATGATATATTGACATGCTTTCTATTGTCATGGTTACTGACTGGTTTGGATAACGAGCATTACAAAGCATTCTGGGTGTTGTCATGGGAGATATTGTGTAAATTTAGCTCAAATGATTGTGTGTGTGTGTGTGATGTTACTCGGATTCTTTCTGTTGTGTGTTTGTTTGTTTGTTTGTTTGTTTACTCTCACTTGGTGCTATGTTATAGAGTTAACTTCTCTTGCATGTTAATTCATTCAAGATGCATTTCAGCATACGCTTATAAAACTTTTAGATATTCGAGTCTCAAATATCAAAGAATAACATGAAGCAATTTTGTATAGTTTTATGATGTTATTGATAAAACTCCTCTTTAATTCATTCAAGATGCATTTCAGCACAGGCTATAAAACTTTTAAAGAGTTGAGGCTCAAATTTCCAATAACCGATGATAAGATAAAAATCAATGTGTTCCAGTGGTGTCGTTAAACAAAACAAACTTTTCAATATAATAGATTGATATTTTAGACATACAGGGTATCGAATAAGTGGTATTGCATTTCAAGCCAGTCTTATAAGACTTTGAGTGGATGTTGAAAGTTTAAATTGTGTAAAGTATGATATGCAGGTTGTATGTTGTTGTTGCTGTATATTTAACAACTCTTGTACAAGCAGGCTAATTTAACTTATTCATTTCATCAACAAATGGCATTTAATTCCTGACTTACTTTTAAAGAGTCGAGGTTTAAAGTTTAAATACTTGTTTGTATGTTGTTGTCATGATGCTATATATACTCTTGTACAAGCAGTTTAATGTAACTGCTTCATATAATTATTATCACAAACATAAAATGCATTTCCTCTTGTGTTTATAAAACTTTTAAACAGTCGAGGCTCAATACTTAAATGCTGTAAAGTTTGACATCATGCAGCTTGTTGGTATGGTGTTGTCATGATATTAAAGATTTAACAAATCTTGTACAGCCAGGCTAGTGGAAGTGATTCGTGTAATAATTATTACCACAAACATGAACTGAATTTCTTCTTAGTTTTATAAAACCTTTAAAGTCCAGGTTCAAAATTTAAATACTGTAAAGTATGACATGCATGTTATTTATAAAGGGTTTTTTTCTGGGGGGTGGGGGGCGGGTATAAATAGTTTAAATCAGCTTATAACCATGGTGTCTTCTATAACAGCCTGGCTCTGAATGTAGACGTTAAACAACATGACCTGGCTTATAACCATGATTGATGGGAAGTAACGAGGCTCAATTGTGTGTGTGTTACAGTATGTTTGAAACATACGGCAGCATGGATATCTTGGAATGTAAAAATCACATCAATGCAATAAGTGACATCTTCGTGTTTCATTCAATGTAAAGTATTTTTATTAATCTTTTCAGTGTGTGTTTCATAAAGCAAAGTGTTTTTCATAAAACATTGATGCTTCATAAAACATTAAAATGTTCTTCATAAAACATTGATGCTTCATAAAACATTAAAATGTTCTTCATAAAACATTGATGCTTCGTAAAACATCTGAGTATGTTTCATGCATGATTGAGATGTTGAGCACACTTCATAAAATTGAAGTTTGATTCATCAAATGTATAATTTAATTGAGTACTCCATAGCGAAGCCTGCTTCATTAATGAGTGAAGTTTGAAAGGTGCAGCATTAATACTGATAATGATATGACATCTGTGTGCTTCATAAAACACTGAAGTGTTTCTATTAATAAAACACGTGAAGTTTTAAAGATTCATCACTAGACGCATGTTTTTCATAAAACATTGAAGTTTGTGTTACATCATTCAAATGTGCTTCTGGTCTTCATAACATTTTGAACTGTAAATTGTGCTTAATAAAATTTCAAAGTGCTTCATAAAACATTCAAGTGTGCTTCTGTGCTTCATAAAGTTTTGAAGTGTTTCTGTACTTCATTAAATATTGAAGTGCTTATATACATGTACTTCATACAACTTCATAAACCTGTTGATATTGTGTATGGAAAACCCTTCATTATATTAAAGTTGAATTTGGTATGCTATATTCAAAATTCAATCCAGTGGCTTTAAGAAAATAGAGACAAATTCTCTTTTGCTGCTTTAAGAATTATTTTTTAATTCTGTCCAGTTGCTTTAAGAAATATGAAAAATCACTATATTCGCTTTATTAAATATAAAAAAATTGCTCGTCGTTTAAAAACAAAATTCACTCAGTTCATTTAATAAATATAGAAAATGAATTTTTAAAATATTTCAAAAGTCACTAGTTTATTAAAAAAAGAAGAAATAGTCTTTCTAGTCATTTTAACAAATACCAGTAAAAAGAATTCAGCCCAGTTGCTTTAACAAATATAAACAATTCAGTTCAATCAGTCTAAGAAATAGAGACAATTCAGTTCAGTTGCTTTAACAAATATAAACAATTCAGTTCAGTCAGTCTAAGAAATAGAGACAATTCAGCAGTTGCTTTAACAAATATAAACAATTCAGTTTTAACAGATATAAAAAAGTATACCATGTAATTATTTATGAAAAATTGTGCATTTCCTTCATTTTTTAAAACAGTCTCTCTCTGTCTCAGTCTCTCTTTCTCTCTCCGTCTCAGTCTCTCCTTTATTTATTTTGGATTTCTGAAAAATGCTTTTAAATAATTAGAATGAAAAAATAGATTTACCGAAACAAATAATTTTTTTATGAAGCTGGTTAAAATGATGTTAAAATTATTGTTATTTTAATTTATTTTCAATAATGTTTTCTTTTAGATATTAATTTAAAAACATTTTTAATATAATTATACCATAGAATGACACCCAATAGCCGATTTTTATTTTTTGTGCTGGGGTGTCGTTAAACAAATATTTCTAATCTAACCACTGTGTCTGGGACAGGATTGTATCACTTGGTAAAAGTAATGGTTGCATTGATTACATTGAATAAATATACTGGTAAAATTAATATGAATATTTTACCTTGCACTTTCTGTCTGCCTTGTGAATATTCCTGAATATGTAATATAAATAATAGTTTATACAGTGGACTGTCTAAACAAGATCTATTTGGACCAACAAAATAATATGCTGGTTTAGACACAGTGCTAGGATAGACAGATTTCATCCAGAGTTATGGAGCTGGATAGGACAGATTAGAAGTCATGCTGGTTTACACAGAAATCCGGATTAGACAAATGGTAGTTTAGACAAAGTGCCTGTATAGACCTACTTCGACCAACAAAATAATATGCTAGGATAGACAGATTTTAACCAGTTTTATAGTATCTTGGACTTACAAATTGTGCTGGTTTACACAGAAAACTGTACAATTTCAATCAATCAAAACATAATATACACTGGTTTTATTTTTCATTTAGCTGCTTTGTGAACATTCTTGAATACATATTTCAAACAATACTTATGTATTCAAGAATCTTCACAAAGCAGCTAAATGAAAAATAAAACCATTGTATATTATGTCTCTATGTGTAACATGAATATGTATTTTAAACAATATTTTATAATTTTTTTATTTCCAGGATCTCTACGTGGAACTGGATCATCGTCAGGTAACTCTCGACAGTGTTGCTAAGAAAGCGAAATCTCTGATAGAGGAACTTCCCGTGAAGGAGCGAGACACCGTGGAGCAGCTCATAGCAACCGTACAGCGGGAGCATGACAAGGTGTACTGTCTAGTGCAGAACAAGTGTGACATGTGCGAGGAGGCTGTCTCAGAGAGAGTTCAGTTCCAGTCGAGTCTGGAGAAAGAAAATGGTTGGCTACAGGAGAGGGAGAGACTTGCTGAGAAGAATGACATCATCCGACTGATTTCTCTTGATGTCGAGAAACAAGCAGAGAAATGCAAGGTAAATAGTTATATTTATTTTCATGCTTACATCCAATTAAGGTTCAAGCATGCTGTCATGGACACACAGCTCAGCTGTCCAGGTCCAAGACAGATATTAATGTTAGTAGAAAAGAGGAAACCCGCTAACTTTTTCCATAAGCAGCAAGGGATGTTTTATATGCACTTTCCCATAGACAGGATATCACATACCATGGCTTTTGTTAAATCAGTTATGAAACTACTGGTCGGTGCAAATGAAAACACCTACCCATTGAGCCTTGTGGAGTACTCACTTTGGGTTGGTCGAGGTTAAAAATCCCATACCTCGACTGAGAGATTCGATCTCAGTACCTACCAGCCACGGAGACTGATGGTGAATACTATGAACTTTTTTCTTTTCTCTTGTTTTGTTTACCAGAAATGTGTGGGTTTTTGCAGAGTATCCACAGACCCATAAAATTTGACCTTCATACTTATGCCATGGACTAATTTTAACAAGCTTTATTTGCATGCCTTCAATGTAACTGATTTCATTTTGAATGAAGGCTAATCTTCAGTATGATTCTATGATTCAGGGGTTAATCTATCATACACACTGGGGTTGATCACAGGCCACATTCCACTTCATAAGGTGTTTCATTTGATACCAAATTCCAAAAATACATTAGAAAAGTTTCCGAACTTAAAACTTTTAGCAATACTTTTTCCCAATTTTATGAAAAATGATTTTTAGAGCTAGATTAATCTGTGATGAGATAATGAAAGAAGAGTTTAGGCCGAAATTACGAATCGTGTTTTTCTCTTACACATGAGTAATTACGTACATTTACAATGCTTAAACGAGTGCGTTTAACCAAAACAGGCTTTGTAATTTCGGCCTGACATGTCTAGCTGGTAATTTAGAGGAGATTATAATATTGGTTGGTTAAACTTACTTTCACGCTTACATCCAATTACATTTCTAGTGTAATCTCATAGGCACATAGCTCATCTTCTTAAGCCATCTTTCTATGACAGATGTTAATGTTAACAGAAGAGAAGAAACCTGCTCCCACCACACTACCCACTTTTATTGATAAACAGCAAGGGATCTTTTATATGCACTTTCCAACAAACAGGACAGCATATATCATGAGCTTTGTTAAATCTGATGTTTGTATAATATTTGTATTTTAGAACTTATCCAGTGAAGTTAGCAGTCACGTGACCCACATGGAGCCAATCAGGTTGAAGGCTGAGAGTTTGAAAGTTGATTGTGGAGAAGAGGCTGCTGCAGAGTTGGATCATAAGTTAGATGGTGAGATGAACATGTCTAAAGTATCATAGTCAACCCTTGTCCAATAATCACCCCCAAGAAATGTACAAAATGAAACCTATTTAGCACCCCCACAAAATGTTGATGCCTGTTTGCCAGGTGATAATGAAGGTACCTCCATTTCCAACCATACACACACTTACATATTTTTCAAGATGTTTCTTTCATGTACTGATTTATTTTATATGAATTATCTCAGCTGCCCAGCAAGCAACCGTTTAACAATGGTTACTTTCCTGAAGCATGTGTGTTATCTTGTGCACTCGGACAAGCAATTTGTGCACCCCTGTATATAATTTTTGATGTCGGCCATATAATTATTTTTAAATATTTTGTCAACAAGTTTAAATGTTATTTCAGATATATCACAGAGGTATGACAGTCTACTACAGAGGTTGCAGTACCAGTATGATAATCTACATGAGTGTGCAGTGGCGAGAAAACGCTTTGAAACTGACTCACAGAAAATTGATCGGTGGTGCATGGAAACTGATATCAAATGCTCAGGGGAATTAACTCTTGATTGTGCAATAGAAATATTACAAGAACAAATAGATCAATATAAAGTAAGTGATTGCATGTTTATTTTTCACTTTCACCATCTCATTGTGTTCAGAGAAAATTTGGAACATTTAATTAGTGTATAATTTTTTTGTTTATAAGTACAGAATATTAAATTGTTTTACACTGATTCTGCATACACATGGACTTACACACACACAGATAGACAACACATGTGTACATACACACAGACAGACAGACAGGCACACAAATACACACACACACCCATGCACGCACGCACACACACAGAGAGACAATTACAGGTATTGAAAGCTATGCATTAACAGAGCTTGATACATGTGTTGTATTTTCAGAACTTGGATAACAGCAGTCACATGTTTGAGTCACTGGTAGCGGAGACTATACAGCTAGGAGAGAGTTTCAAGTCAACTCTGTATGACACAGATCTGCCTGTTCTAGAGGAACAGCTAGATTCATTGAGAGACAAGTACACAAGGTATTCATTATCAAAAACAACACAATTCAATTTTATGTTTTGTATTGGCATAATTTGGCCATGGCTTATAATAAAAATAATACAATGCAAATAGAGTTACTGACCCGAAAATTGGGCCATTGGGCAGCTCAAATAAAATAAAACAGACCCGAAAATATGGGTCATTGGCAAACAAATTTAAAAATCAAAGTTACCGGCCCAAGTCTCATTTCTGGCAGAGAGAAGAAAAAGAATAGTTGGTGGCCGTTACATTCTAGTGAAATCATGAATTAGTAGTGTCATATTTAAGTGTTCATTACAAACAGGTTATCGTTACACGAGGTTTCAGTGTAGAAAGATTAATTGCCTCTTTAACATTGACGTTAGTGTCGCCTGCGTCGTCTCATGCATTTCAGATACCTCATCGCCTTTTGTCTCATTTCTGGCAGAGAGAAAACGTAAATAAACGGGTCTACCAAAACGTTCACGATACCTAACAGCATGGCCAAAAATGACTTGTTGACTGAATCCGTATCCTTGGTCAGTTCAAACAGATGCACAATCCACGGAAGTATACAGGCTGAATGTAGGACAACAATTAGTCCTATCATTAATGTGGCTGTCAGTTCATGCGATGCCCTAACAGAGATTTGTCTGTACGCTTGCATCATTTTTACCTTGTTACTACTTGTAATACTAACCATCACTTCGTTGACAACCGTAAGGTTTGGTGTGGTGTCTTCATGCAATATTTGTTCATCTCCATCGTTATGTTTCATACTGCGTTGTCCAACTACACATGCTGTTGATGTGCTCTGGTTCCTGTTTATTCTAGTTACGGGTTCCACAGTAACGATTGCATCCAATTTAGTCTCTTTCTGAAATATATTTTCATTTCGTTTGGTACTGTCTATTTTGCACTGTCCGACCTTATCTTTCTTGTCAGATGCTTCGTTTTGTTGTTTTTGTTCTTGTATATCAAGCATGGTAAAACTAGTGTTGTTGGTCCTATCTGTGGTTGAAGGTGTCCACATGCCTGAAGATCTTGTCATTGGACCAGTTTTTCTTCTATCTAAATACACTTTTACAAGAACACAAATGGACGTCGCATACAGTGACACACACATGACGTAGTTGATGATGTATACAACCAAGTAAAGACGTGTTGTAACACGCAGGACACTCAATGACGTTCTGAAACGGCAGAATGTTGGAGGACTTGTGATGACGTTGTA
>JAUTWP010205443.1:0-16133 GCA_033042655.1 Cyathermia naticoides | reverse complement strand
TATGGGATGTAAGCAAGCGCCACAAGCGGTTAACTCCGGAACTGAAATTTTGTGACATCTCCGGTTCTTCCCTTGGATCCTTCAAATATGTAGTTCGTGTATGTAAATCTAATTTCTGAATGTGATTTTATTGTAATCTATAAGAAGTTACTAAACATCTTCAGGACTGTCAAACCTTATTAAGTCATCTTGTGTAACAACTAGGCACAAATCATACAAGATTTTAACCAAGATTTGCTATAAAATCAAAGTTTCATGACGTTGCATGGAATTAATGTTAGGGAGATGGAACAAGATGTAGCTACCATAAAATCTTAAGACAGGTGGCTGGTTAATACAGGTTGTATTGTACTAAATTAGCTGATTTGGGAGAAAATAAAAGTGAACTGAAGACAGGTGGCTGTTTAATACAGTTGGCCTCTTGAACAGGTTTGACTGTTTATATTAGTTTGTGGTTGGTGAAATTAAGCTGAGTTTAGGTTGCACTACATTTTTGTTTATTCATGTCTGTCATGATGCACTGATCTGGTACCAGCCAAAACCTGCCTAATGCTTGGGGACATTGTGTAAATAAACATAACTTATTCTTTCCATGGCATTCATTGTGTGGTTTTACAACACTACTCAACCTTGGTATTAGTAGGTTTAGTTGGTGTTCTTAAGTAAATTTAGGTTTAGTCCTTGTTTAAATGTAGGTCATCTTAACTAAATTTAGGTTTGGTCCTTGTCTAAATGTAGGTTTAGTTAATGTTCTTAACTACATTTAGAATTAGTCCTTGTCTAAATGTAGGTTTAGTTAATGTTAAGTAAATTTAGGTTTAGTCCTTGTTTAAATGTAGGTCATCTTAACTAAATTTAGGTTTAGTCCTTGTCTAAATGTAGGTTTAGTTAATGTTAAGTAAATTTAGGTTTTGTCCTTGTCTAAATGTAGGTTTAGTTAATGTTCTTCGACTAAATTTAGCTGCAGGTTGGGTTATATTCCGTTCAAACCAATCTGTGGGAAAGTGCATATAAAAAAGATCCCTTGCTGCTTATTGTAAAAGAGTAGCCTATGTGGTGGCAGTGGGTTTCCTCTAAAACAAATGTGTCAAAATTACCATATGAAAGATGTTCAATAGCCGCTGATAAGATAACAATCAATGTGCTCTAGTGGCGTCGTTAAACAAAACAAACTTCACTTTGTATGGGGTAGGCTGTTTTGCATTGCAAATGAGTCATGTTATAAATGCAATGTAATAAATGGAATGCTATGCTTGTTTCCTTATGATTTGGTTTTCATTCAAATTTGTGTTTTAAATTGTACAGCACTTGCTTTTGTCGATGATGTAGAATTTAAAACATTAGTAATTTAAACTATTACATGACAAATTAAATTCTACACATGATAAATTATACTCCGCCTTGTTAATGCAGTTTATGGAGTCTGCTATAACAGCCTGGCTCTGAATGTAGACATTAAACAACATGACATTGACATAAAGCAGTTTAAAATTTTAATGCCAATATTAGTCATTAGATATTTAATTTTAGAACAAATACAATATGAATGATAAATTTGTGTTTTTAACATGAAATTTTGGTCACTTTTGTATATGCACATTTTGAACGAAATCAATGTAATGGTCATCAAAATAGTTTTTGTTACATTTTTGTACTTATGCTTTGTCTGTCAACTATAATTGATATTACTCATAATTATTTTTATCTCGCTATCATATCTTTTGTATACTTAATTTGATGATATTTTTGTATATGCAAATTAATGTTGAGTAACAGACGATTGCTTCTATGTGATGTTCATTCAACTGTGCCTGTCATTGAGCTTCTGGCTCTGAACGTAGACGTTAAACGACCTGACCTGTCATTGAATGTGAGAGACTGTTTATCACTGAACTAAATAAACTGAATACAAGAAATCTCTTGTCTATTTTCATGATGGCTCAGTCTTGTATTTTTATTGTTGTCGATGAGGCTTGAAAAATTCCTGGCATTAAATTATGTACCAGGTGATGAAATGTTCATAAGATAATGATGACTGTTTTTAAAAAATTTGGTTTGAGACTGTTATAGCTTATACTTATGGTATGAATCCAGTTCTTTAAAAATTGTGTTATGTTAACACTTAATTTAGTTATTGGATCAATCCTTCTCAGTGGGAGTGGGATCTAGCTCAGTCCGTAGCATGCCGGTCTTTGAAGCGGTCGTTCGTCGGATCGATCCTTTTCAGTGGAACCATAGGCAGTTTGGGCTATTTTCCATTCCAACAAGTTTATCAAAGGCTATGGTATGTGATGTCCTGTCTGTGGGAAAGTGCATATAAAAGCCCTTGCTTATCAAAAAGAGTAGCTAATGTGGCAACAGCAGGTTTTCCCTACAACACCTAATGATGGCCTTTGATGAACCAGTTGTGGAGTACTGGTCTGAATGGAAAATAGCCCAAACTGCAGGTGAATCCACTGAGAAGGATCGATCCGATGAGCAACCACTTCAAAGGTGGGCACACTACTGAGCTACATCCTGCTCTAACAAGCCTATGTGCCACAAACGTTCCCAAAAATATTTCCAATGCAAATAATAGAAAAATATCCGAATTTAGGGGGGCGGGGGGCTAGACACTGGGACCCCTGGCTAGATCTGCCACTGATCCATGTATTTGATGTATGTATTATGTATGGTGGTATGTACTATATTGTAAACTGAACAACAAAGACAAAGTCGTGAGTTAACTTATATAGACAGAAAGTTTATTAACTGTCTGGTACATCACTAATATTGTTATTACAGCGTACACGAGAAAATCCTGGAAACAATCCTTCCTGTCGATTAGTCGTTTCCATTGTGTAGTACGTCGGTCAGAGTACATGCACGTAGCAAGAACTGGTGAAATCCAACATTTATACAACCCGTAACGGGCAATAAAATAAAGTTAGAAATAAATACAATAAGTTAAATAATACCTAGGACATACATCAAAATGCAGAACAGAAGAAAAAAAGTCTACTTAGCTAATGAATGTTTTAAAACGTTTGTCTTAAAGAGATTGTTAGAAACCAACAAACACATTTCTGTCATCAGCGTCCACGAATGAAGTTGTTCATGATAAGAACAACCGAAAAAACAAGTTCATTTTGAAATACAATGTTCAGTTTGGACTAACTAGTGTCTTCCGTTTGGACTAAGTGTTCATATTGACCTATAGTGTTCATGTTGACCTATAGTGTTCATGTTGACCTATAGTGTTCATATTGGACTAATTATTCATGTTGACCTATAGTGTTCACATTGGACTAATTATTCATGTTGACCTATAGTGTTCACATTGGACTAAGTGTTCATGTTGACCTTTAGTGTTCACATTGGACTACGTTCATATTGACCTATAGTGTTCACATTGGACTAAGTCTTCACTAAAGACTACAATGTTCAGTTTTAAAATATAATGTTGTCGGACTATCTGTATTTGTGTTGTGTTTATTGGTCAGTTTGCACAGGCAGGTATGAATGAGGAACAAAGGCACAGTAGCATTAATAGTCGTCATCGACCCCATTGGACGGCGGCGAGTAGAACGGACTAAGAGTGGCACGTGTTTGGCGCTGTCGGGGGCTGTTCTGGTAGTTCGGAGTCTGAAAAGAAGAAAAAGAAATAAGGTATTTGACTTTCAGTTTTAAAATAAGTTTAATGTTTTACCACGTACTATTGAATATCTGAGTATGACAATGTTCCAACTCCAACAGTTTCAATTTTAAAATAAAATAAAAACAGTTTAAAGTTTTACCACGTAAAATTGAATATCTGAGTCATATGACGTCCCAACTCCACAAGTTTCATTTGAGAAAAGAATCTTTTTTACTGTTTTCAATCTGTATCCATCACTTTTATTTACATGGTTGATAACCACACTCTTTACCCTGGGATAAATAATGGTGACTGTTTCTTTCAATTGGTATCTTAGCATTTTTATTTCTTCATATATTGTTCATAACAACACTTTTTACCCTGGGATAAATAATGGCAATTGGAAACCAAGTATTATTCTAGTGCTAATCCAGCACTTTTATTTACATTGTTCATAACCATACATTCTACTCTGGGATAAATAATGGTGACTGGAAAGTATTAATCTAGTTGTAACTCAATTTTTGAGAAATCTGGAGTTGGGACATTGGTAAATTCAGGTAGTCAATCCTGTAACAAACATTTTCATTACTGTAATTTTGTCACTTAGCATCAGTGGTATCATGCATTTTGTTATTTAGCATCACTTGTCTTGTTTCTTAAGTATGATTTCTCATTGAACCTTTAACATTGATTCAGTTTAAATCTATCAAATCCTGCATTAAACAGAGGTGAAACTGAATCAATGTTGAACTGCCAGTGAGAAATCGGACTTTATTGTTTCAAAAATACAGTTGTTTTCATTAGTGGTCCTTAATGTTTTGAATCAGTATTTCTATCAAATATTAAACAGAGGTGAAACTGAATCAAGGTTGAACTGTCAATGAAAAATCGGACTTTATTATTTCAAAAATACAATAGTTTTTATGAGTGATCCTTAAGATTTTGAATGAGTATTTTATCAAATCTTTGGGTTACTAAATGTCAAATGTTTAAAGTTTTATATACTTAGCAATTCATTTAAATACCAGCAGAGTGTTTTTCTACTGTTACAAATCAGACAATATTTAAATCACATGTTATTTGTCGATGTTAAAATAATTATGTTCTTAATTAAATCTAAATGTAATGTGGTGAAAGGTATTATAAAGCAATAAAACACGGAAAAGCATTGAAAATACAGTTTATACAAATCTCCCGTCACTGTTTCTGTTGAAGGAATGTTATGATATACAAAAACATTTTATAAACTAAACATAATTTATTATTTAAAACAAATTTTTATACAAATCTTCGCAACATTTATGCATTTCTGTATTACACATGAAATAAATATACTAACTTGTACACTCGTATAAATTTTTTGGTTTTTGAACCACATGAAATATAGATAAATATATTAACATATTGATCCAATCTTTAATGTATTTTTCATCTAGTTGAGAAGCAAGTATACGTAACTGCCAAGAAAAATAATTTAATATTTGTAAAATTTATTCTAAATTTCAAATAAAATATATTTTATAAACAAAATGGTGTTGGGTGCATGCACAAACGCACACGTAAAAACAAAAATCAACATTAAAACATGTTAATTTTGCACTCGTTATATTATTTATAACATATTATTTAAAATTTTGCAAACAATTTATTTCCATATGGCAAATTATGTTTTTAATCCTTTTGTTATTATCAACAAAATAAATGTTTAGTAATGGAGAATTTTATATTTTAAAAACTGGAAATAAGTCTGTTTTAGAAAACAGTTTGGCTACAGTATAAAATAGTGGGTTTGAGGCAGATAAAAATATTATGGACAATGTTATGTAATTATAATAATATTATATTAATAAAAGTTTGTCAAAAGAGGCTAGGGCAGGGATAATAATTGTATTTTAATTATGATAGCCGAGTTTGATTTCTTAACATTACAATATGAAGTAGTAGTTTTTGTGAAGAGGCTAGGGGTGGGATATTAATTTTATTTAAATTGTTATGTGCTCCGAAAAATATTAAAAAAAACAACAACAGAAAAACAAACATTGAATATTAAAAACATTAATAAAACAATAAGCTAGAACCAAAACATTTTTTTTTTGGCAAGAATAAAATTTGGCTAAGCATTTAAAAGATAACATCACAGTTTAGTATAAAACATGTTTTTAATTGGTGATTTTTAAGTTTTTCTTTTCTTTTCAGTTTGATGCTTATTGTAAAATAATTGAGGATTTTTCACACAATTTAGCGGTATAAAACCAATATATATTTTTGTCAGTTCATACAATTTTGCAGTATAAAAACTTTTTTATGAGTTTGTTGTAACACGTAATTGAGAGTTTTTCACACAATTTAGAAATATAAAAACAGTTTTTTGTGAGTTGGTTGTAACACGTAACTGGGGTTTTTACACACAATTTGGCAGTACAAAACCAAGATTTTGTCAGTTGTAACACATAACTGAGGGTTTTCACACAATTTAGAAAGTATAAAATCTAGATTTTGTCAGTTGGATGGTTGGTGATGTAAAAACATGTTCAGGATTTCACAAAAATGGTTGTTTATGGGTTGAGAGACAAGTAGTCGAGGTTTTGGGTTTGTAATTCAGGTTTCAGGTTCATAATTCAGGTTTGTAATTCAGGTTTCAGGTTCAAATGGTAGGGTCATAAAAGATTTGTGAAATGATAGGAAAAACTGAAAAGGATTGAAAGTTTAAGTGGGTTGTGTTCGTTATTGAAGACGGGTGTTGAAGACTGGTGTGAAATCATGCTATTGCTTGCCGATAGTTGTACTGTGTTGGGCCTAACTCCCGCTGGTTGACGTCAAACCTGTAGAGACAGGCTACTTTGTGCTGCATTGACGTCACAAGTGTCACTATCAGAAAAACAACAAGTCATAATCATACCTATTCCATGTTAATAAAAAATAACATTGTGTTATTGTATAACAAGCTTGCAGATGCACTATTCAAAGCTAAAGCAAACATTACACCCTTCATTGGAAGAAAAATGGACCACCATTAATGCTGTGTCTTTTTTCTTTTTTTTAATATTTATTATCCCAGATCAAATTGCAGAGTTGGGGTTGGGAGCCCCAAATTCTGCTTTACCAGCTCAGTTTGTAGAACGCCTGACAAAGGCCATGGTATGTGTTATCCTGTCTGTAGGGCAATCAGTGCTTTACAACCGGACAAAGGGCATGGTATGTGTTATCCTGTCAGTGGGGTGATGCATATAAAAGATCACTTGCTACTAATTGAAACTGTCAGAATTATCATATATTTGATGACCAACAGTCTTTGATTAAACAATTAATGTGTTCTAGTTGCGTCATTAAGTAAAAATATTTTTTTTAATGAGTCCTATTTCCTAGAAGAGTGTGTTGCTTGAACTTAGAGCTGAAAACAACATGACAGATTTGAACAACAACCTGTAAGCATGGTCATACTAAACTTAAACAACATGACAGATTTGAACAACAACCTGTAAGCATGGTCATACTAAACTTAAACAACATGACAAATCTGAAGAACAACTCGTAAGCACGTTCATACTAAACTTACTCGTTACTCGGACGTGTTTCTTGAACGTGCAATTGGCTAAAAGAGGGAAGCATAGACGAATGTCAGATCACAATTTCAAAAACTACCATGACTACGATGTCTGCAGAGTTGAGACAAGTTAAAATATCGGGTCTGGGAGCATTCATATTTCACTAAACAATCTACCATTATAATCAGTCCGCTTTCTATAGGCCTCCCAAAACTATTTTTATACACTAATGTAAATTATCTTAGAGAATATATACGAATATAATATGAAAAAAAAAGAAGAATTTTTTAAAATGTTTTTTTTCCAACATCAAAATTGATCAAAATTAATTACATCAGTTCTGGAAAATGCAATATATGGCAATGTTGCATTATATGGCAATTGGTTGCCATATAATGCAATGTTTCATCAAGATTTTAAAATTGTGTATATAAATTAGAGAAAACCCATTTGATGATTAAATGTATTTTACACTTATTTTCACAAAAACGATCGTAGTTGACAAATTATTAAGTGGAACACTCATTTTGGAAGATCGAAAGTCGTGATGTTTAGTGCATGGCTCTAGCGACCAAAATAGAAAGTGCCGATCTTCATCGTTTAGTGCTGATGAGGTGATGAAGTCCTGAGTTGCTTTATATGGCAACATTATGGTATGTTTTCATATACGGTAGTGCAACGTTGAGTTGCCATATTATGCAACGTTGCCATGTATTGCCTTTTCCCGAACTGACATGTATAAAAATAATGAATTTTAGCCGTAATTTGTATTTTGATTGGTTAAATGGATTTTATGGTATACTATAAATATGATATTACATGACTGATCATTTCAATATATTTATAACATAATGAAGTAGGTCTTCTCTATAGTCAATTGGTGATTTAAAAATACTAATGGGAGACCTATTTTGATACATTCTACGACACTTTTTTTATGGTTCAGTGTCATCAATAAAAGCATGACAAATCTAGGTGCAGGTGTTTGACACCTATCAGACACAAAACCACAACTATGTGTAGGTGTTTGGCACCTATCAGACACAAAAGCACAACAAATCTAGGTACTCTATGCTGTATTCAGAGCACCCGGTCTCTTCTTTACCTTATGATTGTGACTCAGCTCGAAAGCTGCGTTCACTACTCCATGCTCGACCGTATGGCTGGAAATTAAACTGTATGTTAGTACATGGATTCCTTTATAAAAATCTCTTTGAAATAGTTGTAAATTAAACTATGTTAGTACATGGATTCCTTTATAAAAAAAAACTTCTTTGAAGTAGTTGTAAATTAAACTAAATTAGAATGGATTAATTTTGAAATCACTTGAAAATTAAACTGCAGGATTTCTTTATAAAAATCTCTTTAAAATAGCTGTAAATTAAACTATATATGTTAGTACATGATTTCTTTATAAAAATCTCTTTGAAATAGTTGTAAATTAAACTGTATGTTAGTGTGTGGATTCCTTTATAAAAATAGTTGTAAATTAAACTGTATGTTAGTGTGTGGATTCCTTTATAAAAATAGTTGGAAATTAAACTATATGTTAGTATGTGGATTCCTTTATAAAAATCTCTGAAGTATCTGGAAATTAAACTAAATTAGAAAGTGAATTATTTCGAAAAGAATTGTTGAAATAGCTTGAAATTAAACAACTGTATATGTTAGTACATGAATTCTTTTATAAAAATCTCTTTGAAGTAGTTCGAAATTAATTATGTTGAAAATTAATTTATAAATGTTGAAAAATTGGGAAACTATTCCAATGAATTTTGGTAATTTAATGGGAAAAAAACATTTGAAGGGGAATGGAGCCTGTGACCAGCCCCAAATTGTATGGTAGATTAATCCCTATAATATAAATATATTTATTCACTGGCCTATGCAGTGTTATACACCAACATATAAGACATCAATTTAACATGTACCATTGTTAATACATTAATTTAACATGTACTGTTATTCATTAAAGTGGCAATCTCTGGGTTTTTTTAATATTTAACTATTTAGAATATATCTTGTACATTTGCTTGATGCCCTCCACGCTCCATTCTTTCTGATGCAAAGATTTGCTGAATCGCAATTAGATCATGTGAAATACACTATAAATCGGCGAGGCAACCTGCCAGCTATCCACCATCGCTGTCATAGCGCTATTCACGTGACCTAAATATGGTACAGCAGATCATTGCATCAGAAAAATGGAGCGTGGTGCATATCAAACAAACGTACCAGATAATAATTATATTCTAAATGGTTAAATATAAAAAAACACCCCAGACACTGCCACTTTAACACGTACTGTTATGAATACATTAATTTAACATGAAATATTATGACTATTAGTACTTACAGCTGGACTAGCAGTCGTGCGAGAGACAGACACAGAGCTGCGGTTCTTGGCTCTCAGTTTCTGCACGGTTCCCTCAGCAGTGTCGGCACGTTCCTCCGCATCCTCCAGCTCATGCTGCACCTTGCGGAACTTAGCCAGGTTGATGGCAGCAATTTCCTCCTGTAAACAAGTCAAGTGATTGAATATTAATGGTGAGGTGGAAATAATTCATTCCTTAGTTACACATGGTTACTACATTTTAGAGAGCTTCTACAAATAATAGTTGATCATCAGGGGCCATATGCATGAAGACAGGAATGCAAAAATTGGCTAAAGTTTGATAATAGACAATATTTCCTCCTAAAATTAAATGCAAACTGCCAGTGTTCGATACTTGTTTGAGAATTGCACTAACCTTCCTAGAAACTAAAATGGCTGACATGGGTTAAAGTGATCGTGTTAACACTTCATTGTTAAAGTTACATAAAAATAATCTTGAAAATATTACTAGTAGAACAATATATTTGTTGAATTCCTGTTACACACATTAAAGTAAGGGTGTAAAAGTTACAACATAAAACAAATCTTGAAAATATTACTAATCAGAATAATATATTTGTTGAATTCTTGACTTTTACACATTAAAGTAAGGGTGTAAACAGTTACACTTCATTGTTAAAGTAACACCATAAAAAAAAAATCTTGTAATAAAAATATCTAAATCTTACAGCTTAAAAAACAAACAAAAAAACAAAAAAACTTACAGCTTCTTCGACTTGTCGTTTGTAAGTTTTGATTTTGTTGTTGAGTTTGTCGATAACGTCCTGGAGACGTTCCTGGTTCTTATGATCCTCCTCGGTCTGGAACGCGAGTTCCTTCAGTCTGCGGTCCGCTTTCCTCATGTTCTTCTGTGTCTCCGCATGACGACGCTGCTCATTGTCCATCTCGTTCTCCAGCTCACGAACCTGACAAACAAACATTGATATTAGTAGTCATCATTCAACATAAACTAAACATTACTGTAAAGTTTCTCCAGCTCACGAACCTGACAAACAAACATTGATATTAGTAGTCATCATTCAACATAAACTAAACATTGATATCAGTAGTCATTAAGAAAGTAAAGTTTGTTTTATTTAACGACGCCACTGGAGCACATTGATTTGTATCTTATCAGCGGATATTGGATGTCATTCATATGGTCATTTTTGACACATTTCTTTTAGAGGAAACCTGCTACTGCCACATAGACTACTCTTTTCATTAAGCAGCAAGGGGTCTTTTATATGCACTTTCCCATAGACAGGACAGCAGATACGACCTTTGATGAACAAGTTGTGGAAATTTGCCAAAGTATTTTCAATTTTCATGGATACATTTTTACCTAGGAATGTTTTTAATTGTAATAATTAGTTTTTTTATTATTAAAATGTTATACTTTGAACTAAAAATATTAACTAAAAAATATATAGAGGAAGTACCGGGTAAGTGATCATATTTTATTTTGTTACAGTGTTATCCAGCCCCAATCTTTCTTTATATGCTGGGGCGTTGTTCAACAAGTGTTATACTTGTAATGATTAATACAGCAATATATGTATTATAATTTATGTTAATATATTTTAGATAGTCTCACCCTCTGTTCTAGTTTCTGGATGAGTTTCTTGCCTCCCTTAAGGGCCTGAGCCTCTGCCTCATCAAGACGGACTTGCAGCTCTTTGACCTGACCCTCCATTCCCTTGCGGAGTTTCTCCACCTGCATGCCGTGGTCTTGTTCCTGGCGCAGCTCATCAGCGAGGCGGGCAGCGTCGGACATCGCCTTCTTACAGCGCTCCTCCGAGTTCCTCATTTCTGTGTTCATCTCGTCAAGATCAGCCTGAAAACAGGAGCGGGATGGTAAGTTTTTATATTTTATATTAGATTTACATGGCATTATTTTAACCATTGCTTTCAATATAATTCTTTTAAAACAGTGAAAAAAGGAGCAGGTCAGATTTATATGGGGCTGAAGTAACCATTGTCTCTCGTACAACTATTTAAAAGAAAATTAAATAAAGGTTTTATTGAAATGATCCTTTCAGGTCTAATGTGATAACGTATCTTGGCACAGCAATCTCATTCAGTTATCTCATCCAGTCACATATTATGTTATAACTTATTTCTATATTAGATATTACTAGTTATATGTCATCAGACGTTGGTCCTCTCAAATGTGTATGCTTTAAATAAAGATTATTTTGGTATTTCAATCAATGATAATTTAAATTTGTACACAATGTACAAATAGATAAATGTTTATAATTATCGATGATCCCTAAAACCACAATAGTTTGTCTATTGTATTCATTGTTAAAACCCTTCATACACCTAATAAAATGAAAACAAAGCTGTGAACATATAATAAAACCTGAGAACTTACTGTCATTGCAGTAACATCTCCCTCCAGCTTTCTCTTCTGTCCCGAGATGGATGACACCTGAGCCTGGAGTTCATTGACACGATCATTAGCATCGGTCAGTTCATTCTCTGCGGCCTTGCGACCCCGCTCCGCCTGCTCTAGGTGGGTCCTCATCTCCTCACACTCCCCGTTGAGCAGTCCACACTTGCGTTCAGCCATGTTGAATGACTCCCTCGCCTCATCACGGTTCCGCTGTTCTTCCTCGACCTGGTTCTGTAGCTCCTGAACGTGTTGCTGGAAGCGCTTGATATTCTTCTCAACCTCTGCTTTGCCCCGGTTAGCTCCGTCCAGAGCAATCTCCAACTCGTTAATGTCCTGCTCCAACTTCTTCTTGATACGCAGAGCCTCGGCTTTACCCTTAGACTCGGCCTCAAGACTGGCCTGCATCGAATCCATGGCACGTTGGTGATTACGACTGAAAATCAGAGAATATTTATCTAAATATTTTGTCTCATTAGTGCTGGCAGTTTTATCTCACAAATTTTATAAGTACTCTGATAGTAAGTAGCAATGTACGGATTTTGCAAAGATATATTTTTACAGGTATTTAAGTTTGTAAGAGGTTTGAGAAATATACTGGTAAGGGTAGCAGCATAATTAGAAGTAGGTTATGGATTTATTGTGCTCTAATGGTGTCATTAAATAAAACAAACTTTACTTTTGCAGAATGTCAAATCTGATTGTGATTAGCTATTAACAGATCATGTAAAACAGCTAATACACGATGCTAGCAGGGATTTTTCCAGAGGGTAAAATTGTATACCCTAAAATGTATCAAGTATGGAGTATTTCTCACCAGTGTCACATATGATTAAAAAATAAAAATACAGCCTACCCCAAAAAAAACGTTTTGCTAGTGAAGTCTTACCGAGTGTTCTCAAATTCTTCATCTTTCTCTGCAAGTCTTCTGTCAATCTCTGACCTGACTGTCGACATCTCGAGCTGAGCTCGCATCACCTTGGCCTCCTCCTGTTCTAGAGCAGCCTCGGCCTCCTCCAGCGCGGCCTGCAGCTCCTCCTTCTCCATCTCCAGACGCTTACGAGCCTTCTCGATCTCGTGAGTGCTGCGTCCACCGTCGGACAGCTGGTCAGTGAGGTCGTGGATCTCCTCGGCCAGGTTCTTGTTCTCCCTCCGCAGAGCCTCAATACTGTCCTGAGATTCCTCGTACTGAGCCTTCACACGGAACAGCTCGGCCGAGTAGCTGCGAGCCTCCTTCTGCGCGTTCTCAAGCTCCTGTTGCAGGTCTTTGCACTTGGCTTGCCATTCCTGCATGGTCTTGTCGAAAGATCGTTGTTTCTTCTCCAGGTTGCTAGCGTTAGCATTGGCCTGTAAATACAACAGATCATAAATGTAGCATTTGTCTGGAGGTAAATCAGACATTGATATAACTGATCATAATGTTTGAGATTTGAGAAATGTTTTTTAATTAGAATGTTTTGTTAACAAAAGCTCCCCCAGACTTATTGTGTAAAAAAGAAATATATGTAAACAAAAAATAATATAATAATACATATTTGGTGTTTCACAAATGTTTGTAAGTCATTAACACAGTAAGACGATTGCACCTTTGATCTAAGTATTATAGAAATAAAAGTAATCTAAGAATATTTGCATAAATAGGGATCATGAGCTAGTGGATTTAGTAAATCCTTGGATATATTTTTCAATTAAAACAAGACAAAAAACATTTTACTTTCGTCAAATTTTCTCCAGTATCTCTGGCCAATTTCCACTATGAAAGATAATTTTGATCAAGGTAAAGTTGTTTAACGTTTACGTTCAGAGCCAGTTGTTATAGCAGACGCCTCTCACTGGTGCAGTTCATGGTTTTATCCATTCACTGCATCCGGGACAGGAAAAAAGGGGGGAGGGATGAAGCAGAGGGGGGGCATGGTCACACTAACAGTAGTTTTGATGGAAGCAGTGTTAAGAGTTATTGTGGTTTTGTGTCAGTGCTTATCACATTGCTTACTAACAACCTACCCTCTCTACATCAACCATGAGGTCCTCCAGCTCTCCCTGCAGTCTAGCCTTCGCTTTCTCTAGCGCGTTCACCTTGGCAGCAGCAGCCTCGGCATTCTGCTCAGCATCGGTCAGCTTAGCCTGGAGTTTTCGTCTACAACGACAACATTTTTTTGTTATAAATTAATGTTTATATAAAGACAAATCAACGCATTGTTCAATCAGCATCCACAACTGGTTCATCATCAAATGCCGTGGTATGTGCTGTCCTGTCTGTGAAAAAGTGTATATAAAAGATCCTTTGCTGCTTATCGAAAAGAGTAGCCTATGTGGCAGCAACGGGTTTCCTCTGAATGAAATATGTCTAAATTACCATATGAATGACGTCAAATAGCTGCTGATAAGATAAAAATCAATGTGTTAGTGGCGTCGTTAAATAAAACAAACTACTTTGTTCAATCAGCAGGTATTAGATGTCAAACATACAGTATTTCCAACATGTGGTCATCAGAAGAAACCTGCAACAGCCACAGCCTACTCTTAATAAGCATTAAAGGGTCTTATGTGCACTTTCCTACACAGGACAGCAAATATCAAGGTCTTTGACGAATCAGTTGTTAAACTCTTCCCAGTTTGTAAGTTGGTTTATAATTTAAAGTTAATGACATTGTAGGTTTGTTCAAAATAAAAAGACTGAATTGAACTAAATGTGAACCACAAATCCAAACAAATTGTTGTCTTGTTTAAAACCATATCTGCACATGGCAGAGTTCAAAGGATAAGCAAAGTCATGAGTGAGGACATTTTATATGTACTTTCCAGAGGCAGGATAACACAAACCATGGCCTTTGTTAAACCTGATACGGAAATCCTTAAAAGAATTAAAATCAACAAAGTACTTACTTGCTTTCCTCCAACTCGTCGGCGCGGGCAGTTCCCTCAGACTCGTACTTGGCTCGCCATTGCTGTGCTTCACTGTTGGCTTTAGACAGCGCCCTCTGGAGGTCAGACCGGCCCTCTTGTTCCTCCTCTAGCTGCTCTCGAATACTGTCTAGGTCGGAGGTCAAGTTGCGCATTTCACTCTGGAGTTTCTGGCGAGCCTATTGTGGAAATTTAGATCAATTAGAAACACTCATCTTGAATATATTTTAGAGTAATTTATATAAATTAGAAAATCTTGTATGACATCTTGAAACTGATATTCATATCATGGTACAGCTATTTGTGATGGTGATAATTAACTACAAAATTCTGTTTATGGCATGTTACGTAAAAATATAGATTCAACAAATGCTCTTTATTTTATTTCTATATTTCTATATTTCTGTTGAGATATTATAATACAAATACAATAAAACCTCTCTAAACTGGACACACACCTGACCAAGTAAACTGTCTGATTTTCAGATTTTTCATGTTTTCAGTTTAAATTTACACTAAATGGACATTGTGACCAAGTTAGTTATATTTATGTTCGTGCTTACAGCCAATTAAGGTTCAAGCATGCTGTCACAGGCACACAAATCAGCTTCCTGAGCTGTCTGTCCAGGACAGATATTAATGTTAATAGAAGAGAGGAAACCTGCTACCTTTTACCATAAGCAGCAAGGGATCTTTTATATGCACTTTCCCATAGACAGGATAGCACATACCATGACCTTTGTTAAACCAAAGTGGAAACACATTTCCATTGAGCCTTGCGGAGCACTCACTCTGGGTTGGAGTCGATACCGAGGTTAAATATCACATGCCTTAAGTCCGATAGCTTAATCACTCGGCCACGGAGACCGGTATTGTGACCAAATTATTTGTCTAGTTTTGACAGGATTCCAGTTTAGTCCACTGTATGTACAAGTTTTACACCTACCCGTGTCTCGTCTTCTAGTGATCTCTTCGCCTCCTCCAGGTTGCTGTTCAGTGAGGTCTTCTCCTTGGTCAGTTGACCAAGGCGGTGTTCGGCCTCCTCCAGTTGGCGCGTCAGCTCCGCGTTCTCCATTTGAAGTTTGTTCTTCTGACCCTGGAGGTCGGTGACCAGTCGGTTTGCATCGTCCACCTTCGCCTGCGCCTCCGATATCTGGTTCTCCATCTGCTTAGTCATCTTGTCTGATGCACCCTACAGTTAAATAATAACATGTTTGTCATCTTGTCTGATGCACCCTACAGTTAAATAATAACATGTTTGTCATCTTGTCTGATGCACCCTACAGTTAAATA
>JAUTWP010205332.1:0-16149 GCA_033042655.1 Cyathermia naticoides | reverse complement strand
GCTCGGTCATCGGATCAATCCTTCTCAGTGGACCCATCTGCAGTTTTGGTTATTTTCCGTTCCAACCAGTACCCCACAACTGGTTCATCAAAGGCCGTGGTATGTGCTTTTCTGTCTACGGAAAAGTGCATATAAAAGATCCCTTGCTGCTTATCGAAAATAGTAGCCTTTGTGGCAGCAGTGGGTTTCCACTTTTTAGAAGGAAACCCGCTGCTGCCACATAGGCTACTCTTTTTGATAAGCTTAGCAGCATGCACTTTTCCATAGACAGAACAGTACATACCACAGCCTTTGATGAACCAGTTTTGGAGCACTGTTTGGAACGGAAAATAGCCCAAACTGCAACTGGGTCCACTCAGAAGGATACACAGTATTTAATAAACGTCACATCACAGATAAAACCATAAACTGAACCCAAGTGAGGTGTCTGCTATAACAGCCTGGCTCTGAACGTAGATGTTAAACACCATGATGTTTCATTCATGAAAATTCCATAAAACGATACCATGCATACTATTAGCACTTTAAAATGGAATAATGAAACTCATAATAAACTGCATCATTTTCAACCCTTCATAGGATCAACACCTTTAGCTGATGTATATTGTCGTCAGGATCAAATAGTCATGCGACGATGTCGGATTGGGCACACTTTTTATACCCATTCATATATTTTAAGGGGCGAGGATAGGCCTAGGTGTATTGGTTGTGACGAGGATATTTTGCTTGATTGTGTTGACTTTTCAAGCTAGCACAAGGTTTTATTCATTCTCAGTGGACCCAGCTGCAGTTTGGGCTCTTTTCCGTTTCAACCAGTGGTTCACAACTGGTTCATCGAAGGTTGTGGTGTGTGCTGTTCTGTCTATGGGAAAGTGCATATAAAAGATCCCTTGCTGCTTATCAAAAGAGTAGCCTATGTGGTGGCAGCGGGTTTCCTCTGAAGAAATGTGCCAAAATGGTCATAAATTATGTATGACGTCCAATAGCCGATGATAAGATAAAAATCAATATGCTCTAGTGGCATTGTTAAATTAAACAAACTACTTTCTACCTCAGTAAATATTGTTTGTATTTATAAAAACTCAGGATGGTCCCTTTATTGGTGACACCCTTTATTGGTCATCCAGACAGTATCACACATCAAAGAAGAAAGAAAAGAACTTTGTTAAACAAACTTTGCTAATATATTTTCCTATTTATGATAGGAAATTATGTGGAGAAAATCACTCTGTAGATTACCGTTGCCAATTATTTTAACCTTTTTATTTGTATCTGAACTTTAAAAAATATATTAAAATTAAAATCGTTCGTGCAAACACTAAAACCAGACGAACGACAAATGGGTTATCTGAAAAATTCTAATTTTATGCCCTGGAGTGTAATGTAGCTATGGCAACCAATTTGAAAAGTGCCCCAATTTTGGAAAGTGTATTTTACTCATTTTATCAGGGTTTTTTTTCTAATTGTTGATGGATTACATGATAAAGATACCGATAACCAGTTAATGATGTAGGATATCAGCTTTATCCTGTTCAGCCCAAATGATGAACTCATTCTCACCTTCACAGGATTAAAGCTGATATCCTACATCATTTACTAGTTATTCTCTATATTCTAACCCTATCTGGCTTAAAAAAACAAATCACATATAATGTACTTTTGAGTCGGTGTCAGTGAATTGAACTTTTTGTCTTTCTCTATGTCCTATATGGGCAAAACAATTTTTTTTGGCTAAAACTGGAATTGAACATGTCTTTTAACTTTAAGTGACCTGTGTGTTATCATATATCAACAGATATATTATACTCTGTCAAAAAAGAAACGCATAGGTGATAGGGAAAGAAGAAAATTGTTTTATTTTACAAAATATCAGGGTTTTTTTACAATGTTGATTACGTTTTCTATTTCTAATGTTCCGACAATGGGACAGCATGCCCAAATGCACATTAAAATAATACACTTTGTGGCACGTTTTACGAAAACATTGCATGAAATCGGCGTGAAATGCTCAGGTTTTGGCGAATGCACTTAAAAGAATTGGTGTGGTGATGGGTATTTAACCCTGAAATACTCACAATTATTCCTCATTTCCATTTCGACGTAGACGAGTTACAAGATGCCAAGACTAAGCTTGCCGAATCGAAACATTGTAATAGGCCGCCTCCAGTTAGGTGAATCGCAGTCACATGTCACATGAACGTCCATCAGAGCACCATTTCTCGTCTTTGGGACAGGTACCAGCAGTTCCAGTCAGCTCAAGACTGGCCCCGAAATGGAAGACCTCGCATAACAACTGCAGCACAAGATCGCTACATCTGGGTTCTGCACTTGCGTCACCGAACTGTCACAACAACGAACACTGTTGGACGCATACCTGGTTTCAGAAGGGTGTCTGCACAAACCATTCGAAATCGACTTCGAGAAGCTGGTTTACGGGCTAGGAGACAGTATGTTGATTCCATCCTGCGACGTCAACACCAACGTTTACATGTTCGCTGGTGCACGAATGTACAGGGGTGGAACTTGAGAAACTGGCGACGAGTCACGTTTCCTCCTACAGTGACAATGTGTGTACAGATGCCGCAATGAACATTTTGCCGACAACTGCATCACCCAAGTTGACAGATTCGGTGGAGGGAGTGTCGTGATGTGGGGAGCCATCTCCTACACCGGCAGAAGTGAACTTGTGTTCGTACAAAACAACTTGACAGCTACCAGGATGAAATTCTTCACCCTCACATGCTTCCCATTTTGGATCTTTCAGCAGGACAATGCCAGGCCACATATGGCACATTTAACAATGGATTTCCTACAGAATGAGAACATTAATGTGCTGCCATGGCCATCAATATCGCCAGATCTCAACCCCATTGAACATCTATGGGACGAACTGGATAGACGTCTACGCCAACGTGACCCGGCACCTCAGACGCTTCCGCAACTGTCACGTGCACTGCAGGAAGAATGGGCTAGGATTCCACGTGACCGGATTCAGAGACTTATTCAGTCTATGCCAAGAAGATGTCGCGCAGTGATTGCTGCTGCTGGTGGCCACACAAGGTACTGATTTCAGCGCCCTCGTGCGACGCTGTTTGTTGACGAAAACACCTCCACTGCGGTTAGTCCATAGCAACATCATTGTCACATACACCTGTCAAATGTGACTGTGATACAGTCATAAATAACGAAATTATGCAATTTTTTATTAAATAAATAATTCCATTAATATTCCGCCTATGCGTTTCTTTTTTGACAGAGTATATAATTATTATATAAAATATACTGGTACACCTTTTAATATGTTAGAAACAATGAACACAAACTTAATTTAAAAATGTAAAACACATGTCACTTGTAAATAAGAAGATGCGGGACTACTGAAATGACAAAAACTTAAAAATTTGTATGTTCATTATTATTGCTTTTTTGTATGAACTTTTATTATTATTTGGTGATTCTGTAATTTGATCCAGAACTAGAGCCTAGGAATGTTTTGAGTTTCAAGGCACTTATCACTCACCCATTCACTGATGAGTAGTAATGGTCAGGTTAACTAAAAATCATGAAGCACAGAAAGATGCAGCACTAAACCATTGGAATAATGAAATACACAAAAAAAAGATTTCATAATGACTATTGCACATTGCATTCCTTTTCATTTTCCTCTGGTATTTTGTCCTGTCTTTTAACAGCTTGTTTCAAATGCTTTAGTTCTGGTGACTTGTTTAAGCTAAGACATCGTTGTGCTGTTCCAGTTTTTTTCTCCTTTTCATATTTAGCTACTTTCTTTTGAGGGCTATTGGAGTCTTGTCCAAATCCTAATGCACTTCTGAGTGCTGATCTTTTTGGACTTGTGCAAGTTCTAGTGGCTGTAGTACCTGAAAGATATAGGGTACCATACAATATGACATAGTATGTATTACATACACCTCATACACGTTAAACAAGCTATATGTAATGACATTTCAAATAATATTAAAGTTGTTTCATCTTTTCTGGTGTCAACTATTAGCAAGCATTATCAATGAAAGAAAACATCTGACCACATCCTTGAGATCACCTATTTTCTTTTCTCTCCTGATATATAATATTTAATTGAGAAATTCTTGTTTAATAGACTTTGGACAACTTTGTAAATGTACCATTCAGAAACTAATAGCCCTATTCCATTCTGGTAGATCCATTCAAAGAAACCAGTGGTTTCTATAGCCTACACCAAAGACAGTTTTAACTTTAGTAAATTCAGCTGAGATATTCCAAGAAGTTCATAATAAATTTGGAATGGCTTGGTCACTTTCATCTATTTGTTCATATAGGTTTAGGTACAAATACAAAATCTTCACATTTTTTTCATAAACTGGGGAGGGTTGGGTATTCTAAATGCAACAGTACTTGCACCAAAAGGTAATGATACTTGCAAAAAAGTGTGTAATGTTTGATAGTCAAACAAATCACTTAGAAACTGTATGTTCAAATAGAGCTAGTAAAACATGTACATAATAACGTAAGATATGATTAGTTAAAAACTTTAAAGGAGTAGTAATGCCAAAAATAAAGTTTTTTAGTTGAAAAGATAAATATCCATGCTAAAAACACATACAGATCGTTTAATTCACAAAAACTGCGTATTCTACTAATTAATTAAAAACCAAAATAATTCCCACTTGCTGGAAACGGCCATTTTGTGTCTAGAATTGTCTCCCCTTGAATTCTAGCACCGGATATGACGCAGAAATTAATAAAGTTTGTTTCATTTAACGACGCCACTAGAGCACATTGATTTTGATCTTATCAGTGGCTATTAGACGTCATTCATATTGCAATTTCTTTCAGTGAGTAAGCACGAATCCGTATATTGTGTAAAATTAAGAAATGTTAATCAACATTAATTCACAAAGTACTAATCATTCAGGGGTTCTAGAATATTTTTTTATCCACTGGCAAAATTCATTGGCCCTGTCTGAAAATTCACTTGCCCATCCTAGCCAATAAAAAAAAATAAAAAAGGGAATTATAGATTTAAATTTTAAATGTAATTAAATTTTCGACATTTTATCAGTGACAGTTCAGAAAACGTAAGCGAATTAAATAAACGTAACACCTAAATGTATTTATTATACACTGCTGGTAATCGGTGTACTATTAAAAGATGATTTCTCTCGCCGACTAGTATTGATTGAAGCACGGTTTGTGCGCATGTGGTCTCTTAACTTGAGGCCGTGTTTGATTGACTTGTTCAGAGTAATTAATAGCGTTATATTGATCAAATAAGTGATTGAAGGTTTAGAGTTCAATCATCCTAGTATGTTATGCCTTAAATAAATATCAGTACATGTGGTTTCACTTATTCATAACATCCAGTGTAAGCTATGTCTGTTAAAGAGTGTCACTTAAAACAAAACCTTGTTATAAGTATAAGTGTTAGACACCAATCAGTCGGACCACCACAGGTCAGATAATTGTGTTTAAACGATCATGCATGCAGTGTAGATTGCTACAATTGATAAGGACTGACTAGCCCAGTGCAGTGTTAATTACTTAACAATAGCCAAGTCACCATCTGAGAATCTCAAATTAATGCCAAAACCTATCATCCTTTGTGTTGAAAATCACTGACAAGTGATCGCTCGAACGGGTCTCTGCAATTCCAGAAGATGATGTAATTTTGTAAACACATGCACAAAAATGGTGTGATGCTCTTTTGTTTGGGACCATTGTTTCAACTTATCTCGTTATACTTTGCATACACTGCTGGAAGATTAGTTTTGTGCTACAATGAATGGCATTCAATAAATAACAGCTAACGTAGTCAATTAGAAAACAATTATTGACAGATTAAAGCTCCGGTAATGGCGATATTAATTACCGCAATATTATCATTATGCTAGACGGTCTATATAATGGTCTTTTTTTTCCTTCTTTTTTTAGTATTATAAAATGTGTTTTAATTACTTTTTTTTTTACTGGCCATTGGGCACGGACAAAGCAATTATTTAGTGGCCCAAGTCTAAAAACCACCGCCTAGCCCCAGGCATTGGGCCACCGTATTCTAGAAACCCTGATCATGGAATTTTTATTAATGAATGCTCTACCAAAGAAATTTCAGCAAGTGTTTTTCAATAGGTCTGTAGATCGAACAACCCAAAAAAGGTGAATGGTGATTTTTTCAGAGAGTTGATGGAAATAAAATGATGCAATCTGTCAATAGTGAAATACTGACAGCCTTGAGAACTGTTAGTGAATGTTACATTTACTGCATTCTCCATGATAAACAACTTCAAGAACACTTTTAAACAAAACCAAACTGTAAATACAAACCCTCAATAGTTCTATGACCTGCTTTTCTTTCAAAAAAGTCTATTTGTTTCTTAGTTGCACCTGAAACACACATTATCTATATGTTTACTTGAGATTGATTCCCTCAGAAATAAAAAAATATTTTCAATGTTTGGCCAAAAATGAGGATTTTGCAAATAGACTATGATATTTCAGTCTCTTAAATCAAACCAAATTTGTTTACTTAGTTTTAGTTACCAGGTCGTGTGTTGTATCCCCCCCAAAAAAAAATCATGTTCAGACCACTCCTCCTCCATTTCAAATTTGTAACTAATTTAATAAATAATATTGAAAATGTTTTAAATTTGAATAGAACAGAATTAAATATTTGTTCATTGACACCCCGGCACAAAAACTAAACTGAATATTGGGTGTCATTCTTCGGTAAAAATTTAATAATTACTTTTAAATAAATCTATATAATAATGAAGCTTGTTTGCTTCCATATTGCCCCAATCACCTTACTAGTTAGAAAAAATGTGTTAATATAAAATTTTAAATCTGTATATAGGATAGCCATGAGGCAAATTCAAAGTCTTGTTATTATGACACAGGTCTACCAAAAATGATGTAAATAAATTTTAAATGTTATGAGAACAAAGCTGTGAGCAACTAACAAATTTGTAGCATATATTGTTAGTAATTGTTATGTAAAAGCAAGAAAGCAATGTATTATGGGTTTGCAAATCTACATTAACTACCACTATGTAAACTTTTCTGTGAGGCAATAATTAAGGGCACCCTAACATCATCAAATTGTCCCAATAAATATTTTAAAACAAAAATATAATAATTAAAAAATATAATAAAAATAAAACCTCCCACTTCTTCAGATTGAAAACACTTATTCTTAAATAATCATATATTCAAATTATTTGTTGACTAGATGTAACAACTATATTTGAATCAGATCCAAGTAAGTATGACATTATCGTATAAAGACCTTTTTAAGTAAAAACTAACCTGTAGACTTTTCAGCTGGTATGGGTGGTTCAGAATGTTTTCTTTTTGAAACTTGATTCAGCTCAGGTTTAATTTTGGTTACCTAAAACAATAATATTATTTATTTTCAAACCAAAACCAATAAAAATACAATAAAATTAAGAAATATTTCCATTGATCTGTGGGACTAACAGCCTAGAAACATTAGGGTATTGTCTAATATCTGTGGCAAAATGCATATAATTGCAGATGATCAAAACATGAAACCCGTGTGGTATGGTTTGTTCTTTAAACTATGTTCTACAAATACAATAACAACATATGATTAAGCACTGTGCTGGGTTGTTGTTAAATAATGCTATCTTCTTGTAAAATCAATAATATGAATGTTAACGTCTACAGATTATAAAATTATAAAATAAAAAGTATCCAAAATAGTATGTCATTGATCAGTACGATTTACAGAACTTAAAAAATGATTTTCCTATAATTACCCACCCCAACTATACAAATATTTTGGTTTAGACATTTTGATTAAATGAACATTTATTAGCTATTGCTCATTTTGTGTACTATTAGTTTTAGCAATCTCTGAACGTTACATAAGTATTTTAAGAAAAAACGTTCCTTGATATCATTTCTGGAACAGAAACAAGGTCATATATTTGACATACCTGTAGTGTATCTGTTGACCATGGTGCAGCTGTTGTTGAACTGTTGGTTAGGGGTGCAGTGGTAGCTTTCTGCTGAGACACAGCTGTTGACCTTAGTACAGCTGTTGTTGAACTGTTGGTTAGGGGTGCGGTGGTAGCTTTCTGCCGAGACACAGCTGTTGATCTTAGTACAGCTGTTGTTGAACTGTTGGTTAGGGGTGCAGTGGTAGCCTTCTGCTGAGACACAGCTGTTGACCTTGTTGCAGCTGTTGTTGAACTGTTGGTTAGGGGTGCAGTGGTAGCTTTCTGCAGAGACACAGCTGTTGAACTGTTGGTTAGGGGTGCAGACTTGGCTTTCTGTTGAGACTTCGCAGTATTCTCCTGCAGAACAGATTTCAATTTGACTTCCAGTTCCTTACACTGATTTCTTGAAACTGTGATTTCAGTTTCAAGTTCTTTCAACTGCTTCCTCATAATATTTGTTTCATTCTCAAGTTCTTTACACTGGTTAGTCAAAATAACCTGCTCTTTTTCTAATTTTACCGTAGCATCTTCTGTGAGGTCACATTTTCTTTCTGCTTCAATCAATTGTTTCTGTAACTTCTGAATATCCACTACTTTACTTTCAAGATCAATGTTCAATCCTTTAATTTCCTCTACCAAAGAATGTTTGCTTTTTTCCAGGTTTGCTTTCTGATCTTCTAGTGTTAGAAACTGACTAAGCATTTCCCGCTTGTCATTTTCTTGGTTTTTACATTGTGTTTGAAACAGTTCATTTTCAACCCTCAATTCAGCTACTTTTATTTGAAGGCTAAACAGTTGTCCTTGCAACTTTATCTCTGAAGACCTTTCTGTTGCTAAATCCTTCTCCAGAGAACTGAATTTACAATTAAGTGATTTGTTTTGTTCACTTAGCTTTCTTTCATTGCTACAAGCTTTTTTGAATTTTTGTTCTTCTTCCTTTTTCTCTGCATTTAAAGAATAAATACAATAGCTAAGATTAGCATTTTCAGTTTGAAGTTTCTCCATAACTGTTTTATGTTCATATTCCAGCTCAACTTTCCCATCTGTAACAGTTTTTAACTCTGTCTGTAAACTAGCAATATTTTTGGACAATTCTTGCACCTCTTTCAGTGAAGCCTCTAATTTTGATGTCAAACTAATTTTTTCTCCTTCTAATGAGGTCACTTCCATTTCCAATGATTCAATCATATCTTTGAATGTTTCAACATCTGTCTGAGCTCCACGTCTGTCGGACTCCAATGTTTTTAACTCAATCTTTAGATCTGAAATGTGTTTTTCTTGAGATTTTACCTCCTCTTGGTAAGCTGTAGCATCAGTTTGTGCTGTTTTAAACATATTCTTGAATTCCTTCAACTTTTTGCTCTGCTTTATGCTTTGTTGCTCTTGTTGTTGAATAGTCTGTTGGAGATATAAGCAAGTCTCTTTCACCTCTTTTATCTCATGATCACTAGATGACATTGTGCATTTCAACTCCTCATTTTCAAGTTTGGAGTCCTGCAACAGTTTATCAAGATTCAAATTTTCCTGTTTTAAATTTTCTAGTTCTGTTTTTAGGTTTTCAAGATTTCCTTTGTGTTCTGTCAACTCATCCTTAAGCTGAGTACAACTGTCTTGAAGTTCGAGAAAAGAATCAATTTCATTAGTAAGTTTCATCTCATAGTCTGATATGGTTTGTGTTTTCTCAGTCTCTAATGTTTCACATTTCAATGTTGCTTCCTGCAACTGACATTTTAATGTATGAATACTTTGTTCCATTTGTTGCATTTCCCATTCTGAGGAATTTGTTTGAGACTTTTGTCCGTCTAGTGATGATATTAACTTGGAGTTTTCATGCTCCAGACTTTTAACTTTATCTTCAAAGTCTACATGTGTTTTTCTTAAGTCATCTAGCTGTTTATCCTTTGCAGCAATTTCCAGTTCCAACTCTTGAAGTGTATTGGTAAGATTACGTTTTTCGTCAGAAATGTCACATATTTTGGCATTCATGTCTTTTAAATCATTTTCCATTTCATCCACTTTTTCATTTACCATAGTCAATCTATTTTCAAGGTCTGCCTTCTCTATGTTGAGATTAGACACAGTGTTCTGGAAGGTCCTGCATTCTTCAGTGACTTGATCTATTTCTGACTGAATGCTTTCTGAAAATGTACAAGCACACTGTAGTTCTGTTTGGCTGTCACGGAACTGCTGTTCAAGAATGGAACGACTAGACTGAAGGTCTGTGATATTTTTTTCAAAGTTTTCAATAAGAATTGTTTTCTTCTGCAAATCTTCAGCTAGAATCTCTATTTCATCCTTTAATTTCTCTTTCTCTACATTACTGTTTTCAAGATCTTTCTCAAGACACATAATCTTTTCAAGCTTTTCATCAACAACATTTTGAATGTGTTTTTGATTATCTTTCATTTGAGTTATTTGCTCATTCTTATTAACAATAACTTCCTTTAATTCATCTAGTTCTTCATTCAACTTGGCCACATACAACTCTTGATTATCCAGTGATGTTTGTAAGTTGGTATTCACTTCTATCAATCTAGTGTCAGAATCACTTTGTTCACATAAAAGAACACCCAGCTGATTATCTTGTGCAGAAAGTTTGTTGTTCCTTTCCTGAATCTCACCTCTTAAATGTTCGATCTCTGATTTTGATTGTAGCAGTTGTTCATAGAATTCATCCGAAGTTCTTTTTGAATCTTCCAGTAATCTACTATTATTTTCTAATTCTTTTGTCAGAGAAAGGACTTTTGATTTAGTCAGTCTAAGGTGCTCTTCAGCTTCAATTCTCCCAGCTTCTGCTTGTTCAAATTTGTTAGTTATGTTGACCGTCTCTTCCTCCAAAACATGTTCCTTTGCTTTTAATGTAACAATCTCTTCATTGATGTTCTTAACAGAGGTTGTCAGGTGCTCAGACAGTGCCTTCACTTGTTCGTACTGCTCATCTTTTTGCTGAAGATTTACTAAAATTTGCTCCTTTTCCTCAATTATTCTGGTACTCTCATGTTTCAAGTCAACTACAGCAGTTTGTAAATTCTTTATTTCTGTATGCATCATTTTTGTCTCAGTTTCCATCTCACATAACTGTTGCTTCTGTGACACAAGTTTATCCTCGGCCAACATCAACTCATGCTTATGTTCTGTGACAGCATTTTCTAAATCACCTTCAAGCTGACTCTGCAAATTTTCCAAGCTCACCAACCGTTCTTTCAAATGCTTATTCTCTGAACTTAATAAATTCACTTGGTTTGAAGTATCTGCTACTACACTTGAAGTTTCACCAGCTTTTGTTACTACCAATTCCTTCTCTTCTGTGATGGACTGAAGGTGTTCTTCAAGGAATAGAACTCTACGTTTCAGTTCATCACTAGCTACTGACATTTCCTTTAACTTTGTCTCTGAGTCTGTTAGCTGATGCTTCAGACGTGTTTTTTCATCCTGAGATAATACCATAGCAGTCTGATGATCTTGTATACTACAGGAATATTCTTTTTGTAAGTCTTCATAGATATTTTCAGCACTGATAAGTTTTTGTTTTAATGTTTCAATTTCTGATGACATTGATTTAACTTCTTCGACCTTAAATGTCAATGAAGAACTAACCTGATATATTTCGTCCTTTTGATTTGTTAATGATGTTTGTGTGTCTTCAAGTTCAGCTTGTAGTTCTGCTAACCTGGCATCAAGTGAGGAGTTTGTTGAAGTTAAATCTTTGATATCACTTTTCATCAGCTCCACTTGTCTCTTCAGACATTCATTTTCTTCTTGTCTTTCATCATATTTAGCACCAACATCAGCAAGTTGCTGATTCAACAATGCTATTTCATTACCAAGAGATTCAATTTGTGTCTGCTCAGCTGTCAAGTCACATTCCTTCTCATTAATTTTTGATGAAAAACACTCTATCACACTCTTTGATTTAGCTAGTTCAGTTTCAAGTGTTTCGCAATGGACATTTAATTCTTCAACCTGAGTCTGCAAAGTTTTCTGAATCTCACCAGTGTGATGATCAAGGTTTTCTTTGACCACTGTCAAATTCAGCAATTCCATGTCAAGAGAGCTCAACCTGTTCTCCCTGTCCAGAAGTTTTATTTTTTGAGTGTCAAGAACCTCTGTCAAAGACAGGTTTTCTTCTTTTAACTTGTCATTGATCAATCTAAGCTCATCAAGTTCCTGCTGAAATTTTCTTTGCATTGATTCCATTTCTGCTGATTTCATATCATACAAATCCTGTAATGTCCTGTATTTATCTTTCAGTGAAACCATTTCAGATTCTAAAGATCTATGTTCTTCCAAACTCTGTGCTAGCTTCAAATTAACCTCTTGTTCTGTTGCTACCAACTTTTCACTCAGAATTTCTACTTCTTCATCTTTTCTGTTCTCTAAAGATTTTGCTAAAGATTTTTCATTTTTCAGAGCCATTACCTCATCTTGAATTTCACTGTCTTTAAACATCAATTGGTCAAACATATCTTTTTCAAGTTGTTCCCTTCTGTCTTTGCTTTCTAGGAGAGAAATTTCAAGGGATGATATTCTTTCTTTGAGTTTAGATTGTTCTTCTTGGTGCCATCTAGTGCTGTCATCCAATTTTGTTTTCAAATAATTCTCTATCTTTTCCTCCTCCAATGAATTCTGCTTAAGTTCAGATAATTTGCTTTCCTTGTCACATAAATTTGTTTTAAGATTTTCGATTATAGTTTCCAACTGCTTGATACTTTCTTTCAAAGCTTCATGCTGTACTTCATATTGTACACATTTCCTGTCATGTTCTTCTTGCATACACAACATCTTCAATTCAGCTTCTTCTGTTGCAGACTTTTGATTTGCCAGTTCCTGATTTAGAGCAACTGTTTTCTGTTTGGCTTCCTCATACTGAGATTTCAGCAGAGTAATTGCATTTTCCGTTTGCTTCATTTTAGCTTGTAACTTTTCTTCTTTAAAGGTAGAATTGTTATCACCATCATCTTTTTCTAACTGCAAGAGTCTTCTTTCATTTTCAGAATTTTTCAAAGATGCTTGTAATATGGAACGCTCATTTTCCAAGTTCTTCATTTGTTTTTGAACAGCAAATTTTTCTTCCTCCAACTGTTTATATCTCGATTTTGATTCTTCAAGTTTCTTATCAAAGACATCTTGCTTGTATGTTAGCTTAACACTAAAATTTTCAAGCTGCTTGTTTGAGTCTACTAATAATGATGAGTATCTATTCTCTAAGGAACTGACTTTCTCTTCCAAAATTTTGTTCAATTCCGTTTGATTAATAAGAGATTGTTTTTGCATCTGAAACGGTTGTTGTACTTCATCCAATTCCTCGGCTAGCTTAGAACATTTTTCCTCAATGATTCCAAAGGCAACATTTTTTTCTTCTAGCATCGTCTTCAATTTTGCAATAATTCCTTCTTGTTCTGCAATGCAATTACCAAGTTGCTCAGTTTTCTTAACAAACTCATCATTATTGTCTAATGATGATATCAATTTAGTGTTCAAAGTTTCAAGTTGTTTGCTTGATTCAGCTAATGAAGATGACGATTCTGTCTCTAACAAACTGATTTTTTCTTGTAAAACTGTGTTAACTTCAGTCAAATCGATATGAGATTGTTTTTGTTGCTCGTATTGTTCTTTTATTTCATCCAGTTCTTCTGCAAGCTTACAGCATTTTGCTTCCATCTCTTCACTCGAAACATTTTTATCTTCTAGGATAGCCTTCAACTTGTTAATAGTTCCATCCTGTTCTGCAACACAATTATTTAGTTGTTCAATTTTTGCAACAAATTCAGCATTCTCATCTAAGGCAGACGTCAACTTATTGTTCAAAGTTTCAAGTTGTTTGCCTGATTCTGTTAGTGAAGATGACGATTCTGTTTCTAACAAACTGATATTTTCTTGTAAAACTTTGTTCACTTCAGTCAAATCGATATGAGAATGTTTTTGTTGCTCGTATTGTTCTTTTATTTCATCCAGTTCTTCTGCTAGCTTGCAGCATTTTGCTTCCATCTCTTCACTCGAAACATTTTTATCTTCTAGGATAGCCTTCAACTTGGTAATAGTTACTTCCTGTTCTGCAACACAATTATCTAACTGCTCCATTTTCGCAACAAATTCAGCATTCTCATCTAATGCAGACGTCAATTTAGTGTTCAAAGTTTCAAGTTGTTTCCTTGATTCTGCTAATGAAGATGACGATTCTGTCTCTAACAAACTGATTTTTTCTTGTAAAACTGTGTTAACATCAGTAAGATCAACAACAGATTGTTTTTGTTGCTGGTATTGTTCTTTTATTTCATCCAGTTCTTCCGCAAGCTTACAGCATTTTGCTTCCATCTCTTCACTCGCAAGATTTTTATCTTTTAGCATGGTCTTCAAATTTGCTATAATTTCTTCTTTTTCTGTAATGCAATTATCTAGACGTTCAGTTTTCTTTAAAACCTCAGCATTTTCATCTACATTAGCTTGAAATTGTTGTTTAAGGGAACAACAATTTTTTTCTATTTCTTCATATCGATCACACTGGTCCTGCAACTCCTTGTTATGGTTGTCAATAAGAGACTTTTGGTATTCCAGCATCTCATCAGAGTGTATCTTCTTCTCTGTCATCTCAAGTATCACATCTTCACACTCTTTCAATCTGACGGCTACTTCATCCAAGTTTTTCTGTGTCTCATCTACATGCTTCTGTTTATCAACCAGTGATGTTTTCAACTCCTGCACATTCTGCTCGACTTGCTCCAGTTTCTCCATTAGATCTTGTGAAGCCTCCTCGCCATCTTCCAAGTCCATCTGTATCATATCTAGCTTTGCTTGCATCTTGTTATTGTCACTCTTTACTTCGGATAATTCTTGTAGAAGTTTGTCTTTTTCATTCTTACTTTCCCTTAAAGCATCATCACATTTTTCCTTCTCATCTTCCATCTGACTCTGTTTCTCTTTCAAACTTTCTTCACTGTCATGCAGTTTGACATGCAATTCTTCAGCTTCTGTTTTCAGTGTAGATAATTCATTCTCGAGTCCTGCAGTTTGGTTGGTCTTTTCTTGCAGTGCTGCTTTAGCTTGGTTAAACTGTTCAACAATATCTACATGATCTGCTTGAAGCTGTGACAACTGACTACCCAGAGATGAGTTAACTTCATCTAATTGTTTCTTCATCTGCTCCAGTTCAGTATCCCTTTTCTCAATGTCCTGCAGTAAACTATCAGCGTTGTTTGACTGTGCAACATGCTGATCTTGTAGATGTGAATATCGTGCTTCAAATTCCTGCAGTTTGCTTTCTTTTTCACTTAAATCTTCAGCAAGTTCTAAAAGAGATTTTTCTTGAGATGACATTTTTTCTTTGAGATTTTCAATATCATTGTCTTTAGTTTGTTGGAGTTGCTTCATTTCCTCTGTCTGGCTCACTGCTACACTGTGGTCACATCTTAACTGGTCCAGTTCCACTTGCAAACAGTTTAATCTTTTTTCCAGTTCTGCCAAATCTTGATTTTTCTCATCAATAATATGTTGCAGTTTTGTTTCTGTTTCAAGCCAAGTTTCTTTACAATCTTAAAAAAAGAAGACATTTTTTATTTAAAAATTAATTAAACAATTTACTTGAAGAAACATCAGACCAAACAAAACTACACATATTATACCAGGAAGAGTAGGTCAGATATTTATTTATTTTATTATTCATGCAACTTTTATTCTGTTATAGAAATTGTGAGGTGTTCAGAAAGAGTTGCTATAAACTAATTAAGTGCACCTCTTTTAGCCTAATACTAGTATAGTGTTGAAATAACCGTATGTGCCAGAGTATAATTTAGTATACACAGGGTTCATACAGCCATTCACCTAAGAAATTCAAGGCCTTTTTAAGGCCTTTTCAAGGCCTTAAAATCTATTTTCAAGGCTACCTTAAATGTTACAAAACTGCATAAGTATATATTTCATCCTATCTACCAACCAGAAAATGTCCCCCCCAAAAATAAAAAAATAAAATAATAGTTTTATTGCTAACACTAACCCTAATTCATTAAACAAAAATTGGGGGGGGGTGAGGGTAAGGGTATGTATGGTCGGCTGTCATTCTATTATATTTTATGTGTGATTTGTTCTTCCTAGTCAGTCTTTAGGTATAAGTTAGGCTTCTGTCATTCCATTAATAAAGAGCTACGGCATGATACTAGAATGACATATGCATTCCATATATGATATTATTATATTGTTG
>JAUTWP010205221.1:0-16151 GCA_033042655.1 Cyathermia naticoides | reverse complement strand
ACTTTTCCATAGACAGAACAGTACATACCACGGCCTTTGATGAACCAGTTGTGGACCACTGGTTGGAATGGAAAATATCCCAGACTGCAGCTGGGTCCACTGAGAAGGATCGATCCGACGACCGAACGATTCAAAGACGGGCGCTCATTTGGTCAAAGAGCATGGTCAAAGCTTTCATTGAACTTAACTTCCTATGAGCTGCAGTAGAAGCACATTCATATTCACCCACTGTTTGTTTCACAGACTAACTCACTTGTTTCTGTGGGAAAGTGCATATAAAAGATACCTTGTTGCTTATCAAAAAGAGTAGCATATGTGGCAGCAGTGGGTTTTCTTCTAAAAAGTGTCAAAATGACCATATATGAATCTCGTCCAATAGCCGATGACAAGATAAAAATCAGTATGTTCCAATCTCTTCACATTGCAAAATCTCAATGACATTTTATCAACATATTTTTATTTGTATGCAGTTATAAAATGTTCTACAGGTTTGCAATGCTGGACTTTTTTTGAGATTTTGAAGACATCAGTATTTATAAATTTAAGTGAATGTAAAACCAAGTGTTTCTTATAGTATAATGAAGATTAGTCTTACATTGAAATTTGTTTTTATCCAGAGGCATTCTGTTCTTGAATATCGGTGAGACCACTGGCTGTTTTTAATATGAAGTGTTATCTACTATTCATTTTACATATGCTAACAATTCCCAATGTCCTTCCTCGCAAATGGGTGAAAGATTCTCGCGGCAAACTAAATATTCACTCACTCACCCAATGTCCTTCCAAATCTTTTATTTCTTAGTAAATTCCACCTTCCAAACCTTTCAGTTATGACTTTTATCATGAATCTTTTTACGATATTGTGAGAAATAGTCCCATGTCAATGCAGTAACACATGAACATGTTGATAGACTATTTTGTTTAATTTCAGATTTATTTCCGTTTCTCAGCAAAAGACTCGCTCAGACAGCATGTGACATCGGTATGTTTCTTTTTCTCGTTAAAACAACTGAGATATTTTCCTACATGCAGTACTTTAAATATTACTTTTTCATAGTACAGTAAATTTTGTCTAAACCAGCATTTCTCTAATCCAGCTTTTTATCTACACCTACACAATTTCAAAGTCCCATCCAGCTACTGCTTGGATAAAATGTTTCTAAACAGGAAAGTTTTATTGGTACCAAATGAATCATAATATGTGACAGCATGTCCTATTTTTTTACTACTTGTATTTTTGACACAAGTTACTTTATTCACAATGTGTGATCTTTAACATATTTACTTTATTCTTTACCCTTTTTCCAAACATCTGGATTTTTTTAAAATAAGATTTTTTTAAAGCAATTTTTAAAACATCTAAATCATAAAAAATGTATACATAAAATAACTAATAAAATAATTTATTTTGTAGCACAATTTTTCAACAGTGATTTTATTTTTGTCATAGATAATTTATGAATAAAAAAAAAGATTGGTTTTTTAATATTAGTGAGTTAATACATAAAGAAAACTGCATTAGAACCTGGTCCACTGAATATTTTTTATATCATATTTGTCCTACGACTCCTAGCACATATTTCTATGAGAGAACATGACACTAGATAATCAATTTTCAAAACCTGGTCCAATGGATTAAAAAAAAAAAGTGATTTTTGTTAACACCACCTATTTAAATGAGAGAAAAGTTATCAAATCACAATTCACATAGTGCTTTGTGCATGTTATAAATGATTATTGATGAATCCTGTGAGATTACATATGTCTGCTTTCTGCAGATAAGGTAGACTGATCTTACCAGTTTTGATGAAATATGTGAAAGCATGAAGAATATTTGTTGATGGTTGAGCCGGGCGACAAGCTAACAGAAATGTTTTGTTAATGTCTTTCATTAAGTGATGCATGGAGGGTGTAACTATTACTATGTACATAGTGCTTTATGGAGAAAATATGTTTTCCCATGTTTGTTTTGTTGTCATGGAGCAAGAGAGAATACTCTTTATTTATATTTTCCCTAGGGATCTCCAATTCTTGTTAAGTACACTGTTCTGCCATCACATTTAAAATGATTAATTACTTCAAAAAAAAAAATATAAACTGATCATATGAATCCATTTACATGTATAATTTTTAGTTAAAAAAAGATGAATTAAAAATAATAATAAACCATCATATTGATAATGCATTACTTGTGTTATCATGTAAATAAAATGCATTCCAGTTTTATTGATATTTCACTGTCCGTGATGTTGCTAGAATAAAAGGAAATGTTCTTTTATTTAACAACCACAGGAGCACATTCAGGGCTTGTGTTAAGCTGCACGATAGCGTGAATCCCACATATTCTTGACGATCCCCCACATAGAAACTATTTTAAAACGGACAATTCCCACACATATTTTTTAACTGATGAAAATCGGAAATTAAAATGCCCCTAAAATATTTCAAAAGGAGGAAATCCTTCTCAATAGTCCATTTATTTTATTTAGTTATCTAAATTGATTAGTAAATTTAAAACAATATTTTAAAATAAAAATTGTATGTAGTTAATATATAATAATTATTGTTTACGTTTATGCAGTGTTTAAAAATCAATATTGGTAATTAACTGAGTAGGTTTGGTTGCTGCTGCTGATGAATTGGGTGTGTCGGGTTCGGTCATTAACTTAAGTCTCAACTGTCATGTTAAGAACACTTTGGCTTCGGATTCAAGATTACAACAATCAGCACAAAATGTTAACCGTTTCCATAGTAACTTATGGTGAATTTTACATAAACATAAAGCTATCACGTTTTTCCCTAAAAAAAATTCCTTCTATTTACCTAAAGAGTGCAAATATAGATTTTAAAAAATACAACTTATTTATGAGGTATAAGACTAGAATAATCAATACAAAATGTTTACAATTTTCTTTTTTCATTTTTTTAATAATTTTTTTTAATTTGGTTTGGTTGATGATCTTGAATTTCATACAATCACAAATCTTTGGGTTTTTAAAAAAATTGATAGATAATTATATTAAGATTGTTTTGTTTGATATTTAAATGTGGACTCTGTCTATAATGGACACCCATGGGACCAAGTAAAATGTCCAGTTTTCAGGGGTTAGATTTACAGTAAATGCATGCATTGGGACCAAATTGTTTGTCTGGTTTAGAGGAGATTCCAGTTTAGAGGTGGCCAGTTTGTAGGGGGTCTGGTTTAGAGGGATTTTCATAGTATTAATCATGTTTTCTAAGTTGAACTGACATGTTCATGTCCAACATGACTTGTCTTTTGATTTTATACAATTGTTGAATTAGAATTAAATAAATTGTATTATTTAGCAATTTATATTTCTGGCTAAGTATTTAGATTGTTGGTACAAATACTGGTACTGTAATACTACTAATAGACTACAAATATATTTAAGTTAATTTTGAATTACAAATTTGTGTATAGTAGATTTTAACAAATTTATGTTTTGTATTACAGATTCTGAAATTCAAGATGTTGCTGCGACATTGGTATCTTTAAAAGGATTTAGTAGTAGAAGTATGTTTCTTGTTAATCTTGGATATCTTTTATGACCAGCTAATTCTCCCTAGTAGAATATTTGACTTCACTGACGTTAGTGGTTGATAAATCTAGAACTGAATTTAGTAGAAGTACACAAAAATGTAGAACATTCAGCACATCATTTTCACTCATTAAAGTAAATTTTGAAACAGTAATGCAACATTAGACCAAAATAAACCAAATAAAAAAGCTGGTTGCAGATTAAAACATTTTAAATTCCACAATTAACCACAATTAATAAATTCCTTGTATATTTTAGATATTTAATTATAAACAGAATGTGAATAAATTTTGAGATCCTACCCATTAAATTGGTACTGTTTTATTATTTTTTGTTTAAAATTTATTGTCCCCAGACCAGGATTGGGGTGCCCTGAATCATCACCTTACATAAAAAAATACACAAAAACATATTTCTATTTTTAATATATTAATATATATAAATAAATTAAACAAACTTGCATGAATGGTCAAGGACTTGGAACTATTTTGTGCATTTTGAGATCCTACCCATTAAATTGAAACCCTTTTATTAATATAATTTTTTAGATGGTTAGGGAAGAGGAATTTTAAAGATAAATTTGATTAGGGGAGGAGAAGAGGAATTTTAAAGATAAATTAGATTCATTGATGAATCATTAAGTAACATCTTCCTTGCATGCAAACTTTCACAACTATCTTTAAGAATATTGCACTGATTTGAAGAATAACTAAAAGTTTTATCTATTCCTGCTTTTATTCCATAGCCATACAACTTTTGAAAAGTCCTATAATTAAAACTATTTTACAGATTCGTCTGGACTTTCCTCGGATGGCTCTGAAAATAACTCTCCTAACTGGAAAATGACAAAACGGAAATACAGGTAAGTTTTCAGCAATGAAATTTAGTAATAAAACCATTCAAACTTGTTAAAAGTGCTTTAGTGACGTAGACTTTAATTAAAGATGATTTACATTTAAGTATATCTGATAATCAGCATGTTTGAATATTTTACTTTCCATGCAGTGGTCCACAGTTTGTTCATCAAAGAGTAGCCTATGTAGCAGCAGCAGGGTTCCTCTGACGACTATGCCCTTGCTAGTAGCCTATGTAGCAGCAGCAGGGTTCCTCTGACGACTATGCCCTTGCTACTATTGGAATAATGTAGCAGGTTTCCCACTAAACTGTCAGAATGACCATATGTTTGATTCCAATAAACGATAAATGATGATTAAAAAAAGACCCTCTAAATTGGAATCCCTTCTAAATCGGACAAACAATTGGTCTCCATGTGTCTTATTTAGAGTAAATCAATCTAACCCCTGAATACCAGACATCTCTAAAAACTGAAAAAAATGTTGGTCCACTGTATTTCTATATTTCTATTTCTGCATTTCAGACGTCCATCAGGTCCAATAATCTGCACAGAAAATCCGAGTGCGGACCACACGTACAGCGTGACGGTAATTGCAAATGAGGATGATTACCCAGCATCCCCTGCATCTTCCATTGATGAAGAATATGACTTTGGTTCGGAGGATGACCAGTGTGAGAGTGACTACCAGACGGATTTCGATTATGGTAGTGACTGTGGTCGGGATGAAGTAGACGGTCCCCTGCCCGTGAATCCGCGCAAACGATACAAAGAGGACAAGATGCTGGTGGACGAGGACGAGCAGCAGAAGATTGTGGAGGGAGCAGACGCACTGTTAAATTTGGCGGGAATTTTAACACAAAGACATATAAAAAACACAGGCCAGACGGATATTTCTGAACGTTCACGGACTGATGTTATAGTGAAGCAGGAACCCAGGTCCTAGTGGATATGCAACATTTTACTTCAGACTGCCATATGAGATTTCAGGGTGCTGCTTCGTTTATTAGTCATTCACCATGTGTACGTTCAATTCCAGAAAGGAGACAGCTTAGGGCCATACTCAGGTTTTCCATAAAGGGGTGGTATATCAGTCCGCGAAATTCTTGGCAGCAATTGGTAATGCCATCGTAAAAAAATTGTTGCAAAACTGATTTGCGATGGCATTTTTATCTTTGTTGGGTATTTATTTGTTAATATTCCTACAAAATTGCCATCCCAAGATGATCCGAATTTTGAGGGCTGAGATTTTATTTTTGAAAAAGATAATCCTTGCATACGGCAATAGGTCAAAATTATCTTATTTTTAAAAATAAGGATCTAATATGGGTTTTTTCAAGTGTTTTGGCTTACAAGAAGGTATGTACCCAGCCATTATACGTCACCCCACCCCCACTCATGGGTATGGGCCTGTGCTTGTCAGCATTTTATACAATCTTGTTATTTTCATCGCAATATTTCATATGTACCCATTTTGTGGTATTTTATCATGTCATTCAAAACAAGGGTATTATTATCTTTTGGAATATTTAACGTTCATTTTTTAACATTTTATCCAGTCACCGCTGGAAAGTTGAAAATTTTGTTTTCAGTGCAATTTCAGTTGAAATGCAATGACAAAATCAATTGTTATCGCTAAGAATTGTAGTGTTTGTTGTTTTACGGTGCTCAAAAATGTCTCTCGGAGACTTTGTTAGTCTAACTGTGCAATTTATTTACTGATCTTACATTGCATTTGTAATCATCACTGTTAGAGTAGACATCAATTTTTTAATGATTTTAAAACATCCTGTTAGTTTGTTTTACATGTACAAGATTATGATGTCATTCTGCATTGATCTCAAAATATCTTGATAGTTTGTTAACAAGGTTTCAGTACACCCCATTCACACAGGCATAAATGTTTATCATTATTTTTTAACTTTTTGTTATGTTTATATTATGTGTATGGTAATTTAAATAATTTCAGCATATCTTGCAAGTTGTTTCTTCTTTTAAGAAGCTAAAATGTAAAATGTCAATGAATTTATCATTAAAAAATAATGTCATTTTTCATTGGATAAATAGTTAAATGTTTGTTTGTATTATAATCATGTGTCATTATTTTTTAAATATAATATTAACTTTGACTTCATAATTAAATTTATATTTTTTTAAATCCTAGACCAAAATGAAATTATATATCGATACTATATAGATTATAGTACAGTGTAGTATATTTTTGAAATCCAGAATCAATGTTTGATTGGACAAATTATAAAGGGTCCTACACCACAGTTAAATATCTATATGGAGTCATGTGGTTATTTTAAAAATTTAATATTTATTATTCAAAAATGTCTGTGTGTATGGGGACATGTGGAGTTGTTATTTTTAAAATGTAATATTAACTGTCTGATTGGACTCATTAAAAAGGTTCAATACAACATTTACCAGCCTGTGTGAATAGGGTTCCATGCATTTGTTATTTTTGAAATGCAACTGAACTTATTTGCAGTATTTAGTGCTCAGAGAAAAATAATTTCTCTCCTAAGAAGGCCATGACCGTAAGACTTAGTTTCTGTGAAGTTTTCTGTCTGTGCAGTTACTGTAAGCATTTAACAATCGAATGCTTTCAAATTTTATTTACTTTGTCAATATTTTATATATATGTTTCTTTAATACTCTTTCATTTAATAGAGAATTTAGCCAGAATCCATCACTTCATTTTTTCATACTGTTATTGCTTGTTGATAAAATATAGTTCAATAGTGAGAAAGGCAATATTATAAAATTGCATCATTAATATTACAATTATTAAAACTGGATCAAGTCTGCCCCTTTAAATCAGACAATTTTATGATGGCACTGTTGTGTTGTTGTTGTTTTGCTGTGTCAAGAAAAGGGATCTTATTGTATAAATTGCCGTAGAGGAAATTTTTCACTGGTGGCATTTTTTTGCCACTGGCAAAATAACTCTTCTGTTATTTTTATTTGTTGCAAAATTTAAGTTTAAACAAATTGCCCATGGCCAAAAATGTTGAAAATGGCTGTGTGTTACAAATTGTTGAAGTTCGAGGCCTGACTTGTAAATATATATTTTTTAACAGCAATAAAATGCTGTCACAAACCAATTTTACGATAGGTTTTATGGTGTCATGGTTGATTGGCATCACAAATTTAGAAAGCTGCAGATCTAGTAATTATGTTTTAATTTGTTTTATCATACCCAGTACATATTATCACAAAATATCAATCATGATTTATCCAGATTCACTGAAACATTTAGATTAAATATTTATTACATAATAATGAAAACTAATAAAATATCTAATTAAATATACATGTATTTTTTTCACAAATATAATTCTAAATTGTAATTTATTGTTAATCAATAACTAGGTGAGAAGATGATGTGAAATTATTTCATTTAATTCACCGGATTGCATAATCATTGATTTATAAGTACAGTAAAACCTCCCTAAACCGGACACCCACGGGACCAAGTAAAATGTCCTGAATTATTGGTTTTCGGTGTTAGGAGGTTTCGGTGTTAGGAGGTTTCCGGTTTTGAGAGGTTAGATTTACACTAACTGGACACATCGGGACCGAATTGTTTGTCCGGTTATGACGGGATTCAGGTTTGTTGGAGTTCTGGTTTAGAGAGACTCCACTGTAATCAATTTTTTTATAAAGCCTTTTATAATATACTATTAAAGTAACAAATATAAATGTTATTAGCTATACAAGTCAGATATGATGCTTTAAATATGTTTTTCTATATATAATTATTTTTACATGAATTTTGTGTTTCTCACTACTGAACTATATTATCACATTTTTCATATTTATCATGGAGAAGGGTGTACATTTCATTACTATGGGAAGGTGCATTTTATTGTTACCAATAAGCCTAGACCAGATATTTGTTGTGTATACATACTATTTGTTCAGAGAATTATATTTTACTTTATATATAATTATATATATCTATATATATGCAGGAATTGGGAAATTAATGTATTAGAAAGTATGTGTAGTAGTAATTTTGAAGTGTTTCAACTTTTTTTAATGAAACATTTATTAGTAATGCAATTAAATCTTGCTATTTCAGATCACCTTATGATAAATTTGATATAAAATTTAAATGAACAAAACCGTTTATTGAATATTTGTTTAGTTCCCATCATACAGGAGAGGTTTGTTATTCCATGGACCCACTTTCTGAATATATCCAACCATACAGCTTTAATATAGGAAACTCATCGTTAATTCATGTTTAAATTTGTTAAGTCAAAAGATTTAAGTAATGTCTACATTCAGAACAGGCTGTTATGGCAGACGCCTATCTTTGGACTCAGTTATGACCTCTGTCATCTCTGTGGTCCAAGACAGGGTGAAGTAGATGGGGGGAATTGTTATATGTATCAGTTTATCTACTACTTGTGGATCAATAAAGAATACTCACTGATTCAGTACGGTAGTCTAAAAAATTATGTAAGAGTTCTAGTTGAACTGTTTTTAAAACATTAGTGTTTAAAATTATTATATTTTCCAAGCAAAAGCAAAATAAAAATTTAGTATTCACAAAATATAATATTGTGTTTATTACAAAAATGGTTTACTTTAAACCATTAAAATACAGATTTACAAAAACCGAGTCGGAGATGATAAAAATAATTCTGTGTATAATTTCCATGATTAAAGCTGTCTAGTCATTGGAAAGTGGGCCTATGAATTTAAATTGACAAACATTTATAATTTAAATATTTTATAAACAGTTATTTTTATTTAAGAAATGTAAGTATATATTTTTTGTACGAACCTCAGTTTTGTCTGAAAGCTTTTGCCAGTTTAAAAAGAGAACGAGCCACCTGGCTACAGGTGAGTTCTTGTAAATATACAATGTAGATGTAAGTTACATTCTGAAGCAAGATTTGTTTATTTATTTCAATTAGAAGAATTTATACAGAGATTAATCTACCTTGAAAATTGGGATTACATAGGCCCAAAGCCCGCCCCATACTCCTCACAGATTTTATTATTTTAAACTCTTTCCCAGCACTTGCAATTTGCGGCAGCAGTCAGCAATGCTGCCATAAAAAGACGCAGTTTTATCATTGTTGGGTATTTATTTTGTTATGGTTCCTACAAAATTCTGAATTTCGAGGACTGCTTTCCAAAATTTTAGTCTGGAACTCATCTTAAAATAGCTGTGAGGAAATCGGACACAATTTATAAAGTAGACTAATCTCGGTAGTACAATGTGCATGCTCAATTTTTCTTACTAAGATGTAAACAGTACAAATAGCTGATCTTCACAATGCTTTGTCTGGAGTGTGTGCGACTTTGTTTCAACAGCGATTGTGTTGGGTTGCGTGTATATAAAGTATAAAGTTGCACAGCTTGAAGGACAAAGTAAAATGTATAACGTGCTCAGTATGTAAATACGTGATAATGCTGCTTCCATGAACCCATCCCGAATGTGCATTGTTAGTCTGTGAAAATGTAACTTGTTTATAGGTGAGTTAAGCCTGCTTATAAATGAGTTGTATTAATAAATCTTCTTTCTGTTTAAACAAGTTTAAAGAGCCTGTCATCACCTGTGAAGTATAGTGTTAGTTTATAGTAACTATGGTGATTAATCCTAATAGACAAATGGTTTGGCTAAGATATAATTACAACCCAGAAATGTTGCTTCTCGGATAGCATGATTATATCTGGTAAAAGTAAATAGAGTTAAAGGTTTTTAAAAATAGAATAAAGTTTTGAATATCTTGGTACAAGGGTTGTGGGATGTTCTTAATCGTGTGATATTGAAACCAATATTGAATATATGAAGGTTTCAGGTGCAAAATGTGGTATATCCATTTTTTTATTTACATAAAATGTGATTTTGTTTTAATTTTTAACAATATACAATGTTTTTCATTTATTAATGCTAATGCATTGTGCTATGACACTCTTGGACACAACTACTTTGAAACCCAACTATGACAAATCTAAACTGTTAATATTTTCCTAACAATAAATTTATTAATTTGCGTTGGGTTTAAAATGGTCTAAATCGCATTTTGCACCTGAATTCTTCATATATACATATTTATCAAAAATAGTCTTAGTTGTAAAATAAATAGTTTAATAAAAACTAATAACAAACAATATCAGAATAAATTATAAGCTATTAGAATATACTATGGAGCAGACGGATTACATTTAATTAACTGATGGACAATGCACGTTTGGGCTGGGATTTCTCTGTAGATACTGTGATCTGTATGTGCCAAGATCTCGGACTATTTCGACAGGCAAGGTTGCCGCTAATCAACGAGATTTATCACTTCCATGTTTTTCTTAATGTTTGTTTTAGCTGAGATTTAAACATGTTTGTTTTAGCTGAGATTTAAACATGAGATATCTTTTGTCTTCCACTGCTTAAGCAGCATTGTCTATTTAAGTTTTTCACCAGTTGAAGCCATACGTTCGTATATAGCTGTGTATATACTCTATGCTTGTCATCCATGCCTTGTATTCACAAATCTTCCAGGTTCATTGTTAGGATAGTGCTAAGGAGTTGGAGAGCAAATGTGGTTTTAAAAAGAATGAAATGTTTGTTTAATGACACTATATAATGTTTAATCATTATCAATGGATATTAGGTATTAAAGTGGCAGTGTCTGTTTAAAAAAAAAATTAACAATTTAGATTATTATATATCTTGTACGTTTGTTTGATGTGCATCACACTTGATTTTTCTGATGCAATAATCAGCAGTACCATGTTTAGGTCATGTGAATAGTGCTATGGCTAAGCAATGGCGGACAGCTGGAGACCCACCACGCCGATTTATCGCGTAATCGAATTACGATATAGCTAATCGTTAGAAGAATGGAGCGTGAAGCGCATCAAACAAACGTACAATATATATTCTAAATGGTTAAATATTTTTAAAAACCCAGACACTGCCATTTTAAAATGGTTTATTTTTTTGTCATAAATCACCAGAAAAAATGATATTAATATGATGGTGCTGTTGTGACATAAAATAGTCACTGGGCTGTTACCCCTTCCATTCTGTGATCAACAAATGGTATACAAAAGCCTGTAGTATGTAGTGTTCCATTTGTGAAAGTTTATCTAAAAGATCCCTTGTTGAAACTTGGATTTCTGAAAAGAGGGTACACCATGTATTCAAATATCAACTGGTATAATTAAACAACCATTTCTTTCCTTTGAAAACTTACACGACAGTTTTATAAGGTAAGTTAAGATGCTTTGTAAATCAATGTTTAAAATGTTTCCTGGAATGAGTTGTCTCAATACAAGGCCTGGTATATGTAGTATTTTTTAAATTCCTACGCAATAGGTTTCATAGTTCTGAAAATAGATGAAAGAGCAAGAATGTACTGATATTTACTTGAAGCAAAGTAATGGCTATATCAGTCAAATGTTCTATTAATGTGGTGCGCAGGACAAGACCTACTGTATTGATATATTTTATTAATTTTATATTTTTGAATTTATTTTAATAATTATATTTTAGTTCTGTTGTTTTCTAAGTAGTTAGAACATATTAAGATTATGTGTGTAATACTTTTTATTCGGACTTATTGAGTAGATACATGTATATCATGTAGGTACAAACAAATTTTAAACCTCATATAATGTTAAGTATGTGCATTTGTTGCAAGAATTGACAAAAGCAATAAGTTAACTGTTTAAAGCAAGAATGCACAAATAAATGGAATTTTATAAATGTAATTTGTTATCATAAGGAAATGTTTAAAAATACAATCAAACTTGAAAAACCAATCTGATATGTACAGAGGCATTTGTCTAAAGTGGATTTCTGTGCAAACGAGCATGATCTTAAATCACGTCCATTACTTAATTCTGGACAAAATCTGTCTAAATGGCATATTTTGTTGTTGCCAAGTTAATATGGTTTAGACAAAGTCCACTGTACATCAACATTTCTTTCAGTAGATTATTTGGAATGGTATTTTATAATGAAATTAATTTATTTTTAATTAAAAGCTTATATTTAACTTACACTAAGTTGATGCACACGATTATGGTCAGATTTGGAATTGACTGTTTTAATTTTAAAATTTTATTATAATTATTTTACTATGTTACCATGATTTCACTGGATAAAACATTACATGTTCTTGAACATTTTATTCCTGGATGGACAGTGATACGTTTTTATAATTGTGTTGCTAATGACAAGTTACATTTTATTGTTTTTGTTATTATCTAGGCGATCTCAGCTGATTTAAGTTAAGAGTTTTAATCATTAAGTCAATCAAATTGTTTTTATAGTTGTTCTGAAATGGTGTATACACTGGTTACTGTATGTTGTTAAGATAGCCTAGTCGCTGCAGTTGCTCGCACATATACTGAGAAAGCAATAATCTGTGTAAACAATATATAAAATCTTATTTGGCATTTCAAACTATTAAATGTAAAGGGCTGTCCATAATTTTGAACATATTCACAAGCATACAAAATTAATCGTAAATTTTGGACATAAAACCCCATCCCTTCACTAAAAGTGTACTAGTATATCTTCAAATGAAAAATGTTGGTGTGGCAAAGTAATCCAGGACCGATATTTTTCATTTTCAAAAAAGTATATGCTGGCCCATTACCTCCCCTCTATAATTTTAATAATATATTTCATTCACTTTTATTAAAATGAAATTATCTTGAAAAAAAAGTAAAAAAGAATGCAAGAAAAATAATTGAATTTCTGTTCAAAACTGGTCTATTATTGCCAGTAAGGCAAACAAAGGGAAGTAACTTGGTTATCCACTGAATTAAAACAAATTTTTTTTATACATGCAAAGTATATTTACATTATAAAAACAACTTGTTTCTGCTGTTTGCACATTACATTGTGATTATTGCTTTGTAGTATATGTGTACAGTGCAACTGTTAAGCATTATTAAACTGCGTAGTACAGAGAGTCTGTATGATTTGCTTGTGCAATGTTTTCCTGTGTCATGTTGTGTAACCTGTGCATGTTTGCTTCGCATAGTTCTCTCCCTTTCAACAATACTCACAATGCTCTGAGAATAGGTAAATACTTGCAGCTCTTTTGCATTATTTATAGATTTTAAGACCACAATATCTTCTTTTTTTCTTTAATAATTAAATTTTGTTACTTTACTATAACTATCGGTAGATAAAATGTTACTGCCATTATTTTTATTACAAAACATTTTATTTCTTTTGAATTTTGTTTAGAATAAGTCTTCAAAAAGTAGTTCTTAACTACATGTACATTATTACATCTAATCTTTACTGTATCTTCTTAGTCAACATGATCTTGTTGTATCACAGCATATAAATAATAACTGAAATATCCATTAAAATTAAAATTGGGGGTTTACTCAATTTCAATTTATAAATTGTAGCTAAATGTGCATGGAGCCCAAACAAATAAAATTCCTACCTACTTACTCACATTTGAAATTATAAATTGGAAATGGACAAAAACCAACTATTTTTAAAGATGGCCTAGGCATTGTATTTATATACCTTCAATGTTAATATGTCAGTTGAATTTATAATACCACATACATTTTTTTTAAAGATCGTCTAAAAAATACAATCGGTTACTGAACATTTATATAAACATGCATATATGTCCTACCTCTGAAGAAAATAAAAATCAGACTATTAACATAAGGTAATAAATTTAAAATGTTTATGTTGTTAGGTGAAGCAAACATGCACAGGAGTAAAAACTACCATTCATTATTTTGATATCACTACAATGTGTTCTTTGGGAAACATGCTGTTTTGCTAAAACTATTTTGTTTATAAACAAAATAATAAAAATGTTACCGACAAAAGACAGCTGTTTTCTATTACAAAGCCAAAGTTAATTATGGTGACCTTAATACAAACGGTGCAATACATATTTGCTGAAAACTGCCTATGAAACGTTTTGTGAAGTATCTTTGAAAAATTGTTAAGCCAAATATTAGTATGGCTTCCATCTACTCATCTAGACAAATTCATTTTATGTGACTTAGAGAATTTATTATCTAAAATTTCTACTTGTTAAAAATTATGTAACTGATGAAAATTGTTATACTATACCCAATAACACCCAGAATTACACATACAATTATAGCAATAGTTTACATTTTGAAAGTAGTAGGAGGGTGAGGGTGGGCAGGATGGGGTTATGGGTGGTGGTGTGAGTTTAAAAATAAATTATGGGGTATTTTGAATGCTCAATATTTTATTGAGTAAATATTTTGGTTTATTTGTAAATTTTGTTTCTTCTGTTATTTTTCTTAGCTTTGCAACCACATGTAAGAATGTTATGAATTGAAATTATTTTTATATTTTGTGTCACGTACCTTGTACATAATATTTAAAAAGCATTTTAGTATGCTTTTGACACTTAAAATTATGGTGGTTAGGTATGCCTTTGTAGTGTTGTTGGGTATAGGGTAAATTAATAATTCTTTACTCAATTCTTGTACAGTAATGGTTGAGATGTGCGGAACTTTAAGCATATAGATATGACGCAATGACATATTACAGCAACGACCATTTTAAAACCTCAATAGATACTTCAATGTTGAAAGCTTTTTTATATCATAAAAATATCTTGCCATTACAAAATGTTCTGTTTGAAAGATGTTTGTTTGCAATTAATCATTTATTATGCTGTGCATTATGAAGTCACCCGATCTCAAACTAATTAGAAATGCAAATTCATTAACTTAAAAGTGACTTAAGGAAAATAAGTGACCTTGTTATTACTGTTAAGTTTTACACAAAATCATTGTCAAATATAAATTTCTGTTTTTGCTAAAATTTCTGTGAATTATGTAAATGATGTACCTAATACATATTTAAAATTTGTTCAAATGACTAAAGTACTGAACAAAATTATATCTATTTTTTTGCTTATTATACGATTCATGAAAATCCATGAAATGAAAACTGAAAGTTGCCGTTTATAGATGAAATATTAAATATTACACCATAAACCTAGGCAGTCTGAAATAGACTTTATGATACTTTAAATTTTCATTTCACATTTTCAAGAATCGTACGTAAAAAAAAATAAGAAAAAAAATATATAATTTTGAATAATACTTTAATGACATTGTTCTAATTATGACGAAGAACCTCTGTAATGAAACATCTATATTATTTGCTCTCTTGTGCAACTTACTGAAAAGTATACATTAAGAGGTTTATGAAGTTTCACACACCAGTTTTACACCTGTGCAATAACGCACAACATGCTGCTGTCATGTCTTTGTTTTGTGGGAACAAGTCTGTTCTCGGTAGTGTACATTTGTACATAACAAAAACCAAATAAAATTTAAAATACCAAAACAGGTTTGTTTTCTGTTTGTTTGTTCAATCCTTTTACCATTGCCTACGTCAGCTGCAGTTTGGGCTGTTTTGCAATCACAACTGGTTCATCAAAGGCTGTGGTATGTGCTGTACTGTCCCTTATGGCTTATTGAAAAGAGTAGCCTATGTGGTGACAGCAGGTTGAAGAAATGTGCAAAATGACCAAATGTATGATGTCCAATAACTGATGAGATAAAAATCAATGTGTTCTAGTGGCATTAAATAAAACTAATGCTAAAATGCAGACTTGTCAAGATATCACACACACTTTACATTTTACTCCACTGAATGTTCAAGATATCACACACACTTTACATTTTACTCCACTCAATGTTCAAGATATCACACACACTTTACATTTTAC
>JAUTWP010205220.1:0-30844 GCA_033042655.1 Cyathermia naticoides | reverse complement strand
GGAAAAAGAAAGTTGGTAAAATTAATATAATTTTGACCTATGTAATATTCTAAAAATTACTATTTCTTTGTTTTCTATATCTAAATTAAAAAGTATTCTAAAATCTCATACTCTTAATCTATAATCAGCTAAATTATAGTTATTTAATTTCTTTATTTGAGAAGTAGTTAAACCATAAACACTTAATAAATCTATTTTTTCAAATATCAATTTTAAATTTTTTTCTGGAATTTTAGAAAAATCTTTATTTAATAATTTTTCATTATTTAAAAATATATTATATATCATATTTTTTTCTATAATCAGATAAACTAATCATATTTATTCTATCTCATGATTTATAATTTTTTATTGTTTCAACAGTTTCCTTATCATTCATTTCCCATAGTTCTTCCTTAATTTGATTAACAACTCAACTATCTAAAATAGCTTTTGCTAATTCTCAACCAAAAATAACTCAAATACTTTTATTATTATTTAAAACTATTGCTTGTTGATATTCAGAAAATACCTTACTTCATTTTCTTGCTATTTCTGTTGTTGTTGTAAAATCCATTATTTGTATAATTATATGATAATATTTGTATAATTATATGATTATTATTGTGTTTTGTCAAAAGATTTTTTATACCATCATATCTGCTACTGCTATTAGATTAGTAAAATTTTCTTTTTCTTCTAATTGAGAAACTACTATTGTTTTTTCTAAAAGTTGTTCTGATTCTAGTGCTTTTAGATAAATAAATATATTTTCCGATTTTATATCTGCTTCAAATTCTTCTTGGTTTCAAGAAGTTTCATTACAAATTCAGCTAAGCATTAAACCAAATTTATTAAAATCATAATCTTTTCATATAGTGTTATCCAAAAATTTTGTTTCTCAATTTTTAGATATAAAAGTATTTGGAACAATTATATCTCAAATTTTTAGTTCTCAGTTTGAAAGTATATTTGCAGTATTACAGATTATAATTTTTTCTATTAAAATATATTTATTTTTAATATATTCTATAGTTTTTAATATATTTTTTCAGTAGATAATTATTAGATCTTCTTTTTCATTATCTGAATTTTCTCTTTCTAATTCTCATATAATTATTTCTTCATTTGTTTTTATATTTTTAATTGCAAGACTTTTTATAAATTCTAAAAAGATTTTTTCTGTTTCTGCTATTATTATTTTATTATTTTTCATTTTATTATTTTTTAAATTATTTTTAAATTATTTTTAAAATTATTATTTTTTTCCTTTTTTTAGTTTTAATATTTCATCTCTTAATTCAGCTGCCTTTTCATAATCCATATTGGCTGCTGCAATGTCCATTTCAAGTTCTAAAGTGGAAATAGTTTTTTTGATTTCTTTTTCATTTTGAACAGAATAATCTCTTTTTATGTTTTTAACTGCTACTTCCTTTATTGAAGAATAAACAGTTTTTGGATTAATTCAATTTTTTTTATTATAATTTTCTTGAATTCATCTTCTATAATAATTCAATTCTATTGCTTTTTTCATTGCATTAGAAATTATTAAATTATCAGTATTTATCCATTTTCATTTATCTACTCTTGTTATATTTTTTCATAATAATTTATTTTTTTCAAATTCTCATTTTATATTACTTCTTCTTTGTTCAACATACATTATTACTTTACCTTCCATATTTCTGGCTGCTCTTCAAATTATTTGAATCAATGCAGACTCACTTCTCAAAAAACCTTGTTTATCAGCATCAATTATAGCAATTTTGGAAACTTCTGGTAAATCAAGTCATTCTCTAAGTAGATTTACTCAAACAATTACATCAATTTGACCTTCTCTTAATTCTTTTAAAATCTCTAATCTTTCAAGTGTCTCAACTTCTGAATGTAAATATTTTACTGAAATTCAGTTTTCTAATAAATAATCTGTTAATTCTTCACTAGATCTTTTTGTAATAGTTGTAATCAACATTCTTTGATTTTTATCTATGACCAATCACAAATTAGTCATAATATCATCAACCATAAATTCCATAGATTTTAATTCAATTTCAGGGTCTAATAATCAGGTTGGCCTAATTACTTGTGGTATTATTCTACAATCTTTTGAATGTTCCCATTCTCAATCTCTAGTTGGTTCAAAATTATAAAATTTTGATGTTTTTTTAAAAATTAGATTTTGTTTATCTATTTCTTCTTTACTCAACTTTTGTGCTACCTCTCTCCCTTTGGGAGAGACTGAGTGAGGGCTAACCCGAGGACTATTTTCACTATTTCTAATTTCAAAAATATTTGGAGTAGCAGAAACAGCGACTACTTGATTTAATTTTCATTCAAATTCGTCAAATTGTAAAGGTCTATTATCAAAAGCAGATGGAAGTCTAAAACCATTATCAATAAGATTTTGTTTTCTAGCTCTGTCTCAAGCATACATTCCACCAATCTGTGGAATTGTCATATGAGATTCGTCAATCAATGTTAGAAAATCATCTCAAAAATAATCTATTAAAGTTTGAGAAGGATCTCAAGAATTTCTTCAATCTAAATATCTTGAATAATTTTCCACTCAATTTACATATCAAACTTCTTCTAACATTTCTAAATCATATTCTACTTTAGTTTTTAATCTTTCAATTTTTACAGCATCTCCTGATAATTCAAAAGTATTTAACCTATCTTCTAATTCTAGTTTTATTTTTGGAATAATTTCTGCAATTTTATCTTTTGAAGAAACAGTATGTTTGGCTGGAAAAATTTTTATGGTATCCAAATATTCATAAATTTCTCAAGTTAAATAATTTCTTCTTGAAATTTGATTTATTTCATCTCACCAAAATTCAATTGAGTATACTGTTTCTTGTGAAGGAGAATAAATTTCAAGCAAATCTCACATCACTTGAAAATTTCAAGGTTTGAAATCTGATCAAGCCCTTTTATATTGTACTAAAACCAGTTTTTTAAGAATTTCTTCAATTGGAATAATTTGTCCAACTTTCAAATTAAAGATTTGCTCAACATACATAGATATGTCTCAAATACCATAAATACAACTTACAGAAGCTATTATTATTACATCTTTTCTTTCCAAAAGTGATTGAGTTGCTGCATGTCTTAATCTATCAATCTCTTCATTAATTGTTGCCTCTTTTTCAATATAGGTATCTGTTTTTGAAACATAAGCTTCTGGTTGATAATAATCATAATAACTAACAAAATAATGTACTGCAGCATCAGGAAAAAAATCTGAAAATTCTTGAGCTAATTGAGCCGCTAGTGTCTTATTATGTGCTATAACTAAAGTTGGTTTATTTTGTTTTTCTATTAAATTAGCCATAGTAAAAGTTTTTCAACTTCACGTTACTCACCATAAAGTTTGCCATTTATGTCAATCTTCTAAATATTTATTACATGATTTAATAGCCTCTGCCTGATCTCAAGCTGGAGAATATTTTGATTTTAGTTTAAATATTTTTTCTGTCATTTGTTGATTATTTTAAATTATTCTTTTTATTATACACAAAAAAAAATCTAATCAAATTTGATTAAATTTTTATACATTTTTTTTCAATTTTTCCAAACAACCTTCCAATTTTTTAATATCTTCATTAACTGTTGATTGAAGAAGTTCTTTATCTCTTTTTAAAATTTCTAATTTATTTTGTATCTCTTTAATTATATCATCTAATGAAACTAATTCTTTTTTACTAATATAACTTTTAATGTCTATTTTTGTTTTTTTAATAAAGTCTAACTCAATATTTTTATGATTTTTATATAAAATATCAATATCTTTGTTAATTTTAATTTCAAATTCCTTTACCATTTCATTAACTCTCTCTTGAGTTATTTTTAGCTCTTCCATTAATCTATTCAATAAATAGAAGAAAGGCAATAAATTTTCTTTACTTGTTTCCTCATCTAATTCATTTAATCTATCATAAAAATCAATTTTATCTAAGTCAGCATCAGTAAATTTAAAATCCAAGTTTGAATTTGATAAATTTAGAAAATTCATTTTTATTTTAATAAACTTTTTTTCTTCAAGTTCTCATAGACTTTCTAAAATTGTTTTTACTTTTTCTAATGTTTCTCTTAAATATATTTCTTCACTCCCCAAATGATAAGAATTATCTAAAAAAACTATACTATCATAATTTGAAACTATTCATTTATATACTTCTCTTAATCTATTAAAAAAATCTTGTCACTCTTTTTCTCATATAAATTCAATAAATTTAGAATAATTTTTGTTTTTTTTCTCATTATCTTTCATATATACTGTGAAATATTCCAATATTTTCTCTTTTCCTAACACAGACATCACCAAATCAAATCACTTTAGAGAATTATAAATATGAAAATATAGAGTTTTATCTCATTTTAACTTTTGAATCATTTTAACTAATTCTTCAGTTTCTTCCACATATTTTGAAATATCTTTTTCTTCTTTTAAAGTTTGTACTTTTTTTATTACCATCTTGTTTTATTTAATGAATAAAGATAGAATTATATTAGCATATATTAAAAATAAAAACAAATATTTTTATTTAATTTTATTTATTTTTTATTTAATTAGTAAAAATATTTTACTATATATAATTTTTATGTTATCATAATATAAATATAATATAAAGTTTCAAAAAAATGAAAAAAATAATAATTAATACATTAAAAATATTTAGTTTAGCATCTATTTTTGCATTGGCTTTTCATTTCAGTTATGCCTATATAGATACTGATACAAAAACATATACGACTTTAAGTGAAATACAAAATTTAAATAATATTTGAAATAATAATAAATATAACTTTAAAAAAGCCAATGTTATTATATTGTCTAATGTATGAGTAGCCCTTAGTACAAACGTATGAATAAAATATAAACAAAGACAAAATAAAAATTTATATGTAGATTTACCCACTGTTGCAAAATATATTTCAAAAAAGAAATATTCCGATAATACAAACAATTCAAAACATATTTTAAAAATAAGTGAATATTATAATGTCTTAAGAACTGATATAAAACAACTAATCGATTCATCATATAATAGAGCAGAAGTATTAGAAGCCTATATTGAACAATTAAAATATAGATATAAGGGAACAATAATAGATATACAATCTCTATTGAAAAAGAGAAATCAATTATCTAGAAACCTTAAAAAAGCTTCTGAAAATATAAAAAAAATAAAAATAAAAATAGATAAGGATTTCAGAGAATTGGATTATTCTCAAACTGATATAAACATAGAAAAAATATTAAAATATAAATGAGAATATAATTATAATAATACACATATTGTTTTTATAAATCAATATTTAAAACAATATCAAGTACTTAATGCTTCTAATAGAAAAATTTTAGATACCCTTATAAATAATAAAGAAGCTATAATTAGAAACACAAAAATTGTAATTCCAAGTACATGAATAAAAGAATTAAGAAGACTAAAAATTATTATTGATGAAAAAGAATTTAAAAATAAATAAAAAAACAATATTATTAACAATAATATTGTTTTTTTATTTAACTATACTGTAATAAATGGACTAAAAATTAGTCTATTATTTTTATTTTGCACAAATTCTGTTTTCAAAAAATCAAGATTTAATTCACTTCTATATCCAGCATTTCATCTTTGTAACATTTTATATCAAGTAGTTTTTATTTTATAAAAAATATCATATTTATTACATGTTCTTGGGCAGATATCATCTGTTGCATAAAATCATTTTGCTGAATCTTCTATTGCAGATGTATCACACAATCTTCATGTAAAAACTATAGCCCAAGGATAATATAAATCAATTCAAATATTTTGATGAGAACTAAACAAATCTTCTCTTTTTTCCATATAGTCCAAAGCTACTCTTTCTATTTCATATTTATTTAAAAAATTTTTATATAAATCTAAACTTACTTCAGAAGAATTATAAAACTTCATTTGCCATTTTACAATTTCATCTCTTAATTTTAATTTTTCTTGTTCACTTTTATTTTTTATTTTTTCTCAAGCTGGATGAGCTTCATACCCATAAGTATCAATTAATGGTGTCTTTAAAATTTTATGTATTAATCTTCAAAGAACTGGCCTTAAATTAGTATACTTTTTATTTAGAACTCTTAAAACTCAAAAATCATTTACAACAACTTCAATAGAAAATTTGGTTTTCAAATTATTTAAAAATTCTAATGTTTCTTCTAACTTTTCCATCATAGTATCCCCAACATATGGAGTAACTAAAGTAAAAGTTCTAACTTTATGTGGAGGAAAATTTTTATTAAATTCTCAAAAATATCCTATAGCCTTCTCTATTTCATACTTATAAGGAAGTAAATATTCACAATTATCACTTCAATAATAAATTCCAGAAATTTTATTAAAGGCATCAGGTCAAAATTTCTTTTTTATTTCTCTTATTCACATAAAATTAATTTCATATTGTGGAGAAATTGTATCTGCCAATTCTCAAGGAAAATTTTGCATAAAAAATCCAGCTAATTCTCTATCTTGTTTTCATTGAGAAAGGAGTTGTCATTTATTTAGAAGTTCAAAATATTCTAAATTTGTTCAAATGTGAATATGTAAATCCATAGTTTATTTCTTTTTAATTAAAATAATTCAAGTTTCTCTTGCAAACTTATCAGAAAGTGCTTCTTTAATATAATCAATATGTACTTTATATCTATTTTTATTTTCTGGTGTAGGATCAATTATTGTAATAATATTTCAATCTATACTTTCAATTAATCAATCATGAATTCATTTACTTCATTCAAAAATTCATTGTGTTTTATATTCTATCCATAAATCATTTCAATCTATTAAATTTTTTTCTATAAATAGTTTTAGATTTTCTATTATACTATACTTAAATGCTTTTACAGTTAATCCAATTTTTTTTTCTTTTAGAAAGTCTTTTATTTTTTTTGATGATTCTATAGTTTTTAATCATTCATCATCATTTATTTCAGTGGTATATTCTAATTTTAAATCAAAACTATCTTTGTATTGTGGATGAATTTTTACTCAAAAATAACCAGCCAGTTCTTCCTGTTCAAAAAGAATTTTCTCATTTCTATATAAAATCATCAAAAAACAAGCCATATTACACAAATAAGGTTTTTGAGGAATAATTATATATTTTTTTTTTAATTCTATCATCTTCTAAATTAATAAACAAAATCAACTTTTATAACCCTATTTCCAAATTTATTTGAAAGTTCTGCTTCTCTTATTGAAATTACTCCATCTGATCATTCAAATCTATTTTTAATTTCTCAAAAACTAATTTGTTCTCACTCAAAAGTTGCAAGTTCATATATTCAGGCTTCATAATCATAAGGATCTAAAAAAAGATTATCTTCACTTGAAATTGAAAAATCGTAGCTTGAGATTTTTCATAACTCTTTTTCACAATATTCCATAAACTTTTTAGAAGTTTCTATCTCTGTCTCTCAAAAAATATACAAATTTATTTCTCAATTTTTTGATAGAGAAGCAACATAATCAAAATCAAAAGATTTGGGTATATTTGTAGTTTTTAATATATTAATTGTTCACACGATAGTATTTAATTTCTTCATATTTTATTGTTAAATATTAATATCTTTTTTAGTCTAATCATTTTTTTTATTTTTACAAAAAATCTTTACAAAAAAAAATAAATATATAACATAATTAAAATTTAATTAGATAAAAATAAAATATGCATTCTGAATTAATATCAATATTTGCTTTTTGATTAGCCACATTTTTAGTTTGATTTATGGTTACGCCATATTATATAGATATACTAAAATCTCTAAAATTATGAAAACAAATAAGAGAAAATGCATTTACATGAAAGGCAACAGAATTTTTTAAATTACATAAAAACAAGGCATGAACTCCAACAATGTGAGCTTGAGTGATACTTTGAGTAGTGTTTTTTATGGTTTTTGTAAGTATGATTTTACAATGATTCTGAATTATAGAAAATTCTTTATTTAATAGATCAGAAACATATTTATCACTTTTTACTCTATTAACTGTGTGATTATTATGAGCAATTGATGATTTTATGAATATAAAATGAATTGGTAAAACAAAATGATTATCTGCTAAATTCAAAATTATATGGTTAGTTATTTTCTCTTTACTTTGAGCATTATGGTTTTATTTTAAACTAGACTGGATTTCAACTTCTATATTACATTCTCCATTTGGAGATTTTGATATTTGAATATTTTTCATACCTCTTTTTATTCTTATAATTGTTTGATTTTCAAATAGTGTAAATATAACAGATTGACTAGATTGATTAGCAGGTTGACTCCTATTATTTGCTTATACTGTATATTGATATATAACTTTTGACCAACAAATGTATTTATTATCTACTTTATGTTTTACTATAGTATGATCATTAATTGCATTTTTATGGTTTAATATAAAGCCTGCACAATTTTATATGTGAGATATGTGAAGTTTAGCTTTATGAGCAAATTTATGAATTATAGCAATGCTTACAAATACACTTTTTGTTTTTTTTATAGTTTGAGGAATTTTTATTCTAGAAACATTAAGTGTTATAATTCAAGTAACCAGTAAAAAATTAAGAAACTGAAAAAAAGTTTTTAGAATAGCTCCTTTTCATCATCATCTTGAGGCAATATGATGGAGAGAAGAAACAGTGGTTTTTAGACTATGGCTTTTATGAATTATTTTTGCAATATTCTGAGTTATATTTTATTTATTACAAAAATAATAAGATTATAACAAAAATATACTAAAAATACTTATATTCACTTAAATAAAAAATCAAAAATAATATGTTTCACTATAGAGAAGATAAAAAATTATACTATATAAGTCCAAATTGAATTAAATGAGAATTTTGAGCTTTTGAATGAATATTTTGTAAAAATAGATATATTTGAAAAACAGAAGAAAATAAAGAACTTGAAAAAAAATATCCTTGATTTAAATATAGTTTTTGATTTACAAAAACTAAGATTTTTATAATAAATAAAAAGGGAATTGAAAAAATAATTAAAAAATAATTTTCTTATTATTTCTAAATAAATATTTTTGAAATATACTAGTTTTAAATTAAAAAATAACAAAAAAGTTATGAATAATAATGAAATAGAAAAATTAGAAAATCAAATATTAAAATTATCAGATTTTTATGAGAAAGAAGAGGGAATCAAAAATATTCAGTATGAAATATTAGTTAAATTATTTAATATTTTTGCTAAAAAGTGAATATATTTTACTTTGAGAAAAAATAATAATTCTTGAGAAAAAAAGAATTATTTATTTTGATGAGATGAAAGTTATTTTGAAACTTGATTTTGGAGTTTTAGTAATAATTTAGTTCCATATAATCAAAATTTTACCATTGCAATAAATTTAGTAATTTTTAGAAATTGAGATTTTTCAATTTGAACAACTTTACAAACCTTAAAAGAAAAAGTTATATTTTTTGAAGAAAAAATTTTAAAAGAAATAAATAAAAAAATTCCTGAATTTAAACAAATTTGAAAAAATTATGAAACTTTAGCAAAAAAAGAAGAATGAAGAATAGCATACTCAACAGAAAAATTTTCTGACTTTTCAAAAATAGAAAATTATTTTATTAAAATTTCAGAAGTTTTAGAAAATATTGAATGAGCAGAAAAAATAACAAAAAATGAGTTTATAAAAATTACAGAAAAAAGATTAAATTTTATTGAAAAAAATATTTCAGAGGAAAAAAATAATAAAAATTTTTGGCTTTATGCTCCTTGAGAAAATGCAATAAATTGGGAGGAAGAAAAAAATTGAAAATATATTTCTATTTGATGGGAGGAATTATGAAATTTATCAGAATATAAAACGAAAGAAAAATTAAGTAAAAAATATATAGAAATTCATAGAAAAAAATCTGATTCAAATATTTTGGCAAATTGGGAATTTATAAATGATATAAAAATTTGAGATACAATTTTTGTAAAAAAATGAATTAAAAAAATATTATGATATTGAACAGTTACTGAAAAATATTTTTATGATGACAAATCAGAAAAACATAAATCAAAAATTTGAGTAAAATGGGAGAAAATAAAAGAAGTTGAATTAAAAGATATCGAAAAAATTGGTATAAAAAGTTTAGCTTTAAAAACATTAACTAAACCTTCTACAGAGTTAGTAAATTATATTTTAGAAAAATTTTCAGAAAATAATCAAAAAATTATGACAAATAAATTTCAAACAGAAACAGAATTATTAACAAATAAAAAGCAAATAATTTTGTATTGACCTCCTTGAACAGGTAAGACTTATAATGTGAAAAATATTATAGAAGAACATTCTTGATGAGAAAATTATGAAGATTTGCAAAAATCTTGAAGAGTGGAATTTATAACATTTCACCAAAGTTTTTCTTATGAAGAATTTATTGAGGGAATTAAACCAGATTTAGATTGAACAGAAATAAATTATGAAATAAAACCTTGAATTTTTAAAGAAATTTGTGATAGAGCAAAAACAAAAAATAATGCAAATATTGATGAAAAAATTGAGTGGTTAAAAGAAAAATTATCAGAAACTGATATTGAAATAAATGAAAATACTGATTTTATATTAAAGTATAGATGATGAAAAACTTTTAAATTCTCACCAAAAAGTTCAAAATATCCTGATGTAGATTATCCAGTTAATATTGAAAATATTATAAAATTATATAAATGAGAATTTTGAAAATCAGATGTTTATAATTCAAGTTATGCAATTTGAATTTTAGAATATTTATATAAAAATTGATTAAAAAGATATGATGAAATTGAAGAAAAAAATAATAAAAATTATTATCTAGTTATTGATGAAATAAACAGATGAAATATTTCTAAAATTTTTGGGGAATTAATAACTTTACTGGAGACTGATAAAAGAATTGGTGGAGAAAATGAAATAACTACAAAGTTACCTTATTCAAAAGAAGAATTTGGTGTGCCAGAGAATTTGTATATTATTGCTACAATGAACACAAGTGACAAAAGTATTGTTTCTCTTGATACAGCTTTAAGAAGAAGATTTGGTTTTGTAGAAATGTTACCTAATTACGAAGTTTTAAATAAATATCAAGAAGAAAATGTAGATTTTAAAGAAATACAATTATCAGGATTATTGAAAAAAATAAATAGTAGAATTGAATATTTATTAGATAAAGACCACTTAATTGGACATAGTTATTTTATGAAAGTAGAAAATTTAGCTGATTTAAAAAAAGTTTTTTTGAATGAATTTTATCCACTTTTAGAAGAATATTTTTATTGAGAAGAAGAAAAAATTAGAATGATTTTATGAGAAAGTTTTTTTGAGAAAAAAAATATTGATAAAAATTTGTTTTGAGAAAATAATTCTGATTATAAAATTGAAGATGATGAAACAAAATATGAAATAAAAAAAGAAATTAGTGATGAAGATTTTGAGAGAGTTTTGAAGAGAATTATTGGGGAATAGGAAAACAATTATATCTCTTTCCTGAATCCTTACTCTTTTACAAAGAGCAAGGGGCAACACTGTACTAATATTTTTGAAAGTTATAATTTATTATGTGCTTTCTTGCTCTTAGTATAAGAGTAAGATACAGAAAGAGATATAAAAGTAAAAAATCCTTTAACTAAATTTAATGAAAAAAATTAAAAACATTACTTTAAAAGAATATCAAACTAGTAAAGTGTGAGATTTTGATACAAAAGATATTATTGAAATGGAAAAATTTAATAAAATTTCTTGAACTGAAATTTTTGAAATAAAAGCAAAAAACTGTGTGAGAGCAAAACAATATGTTTGAATTGTAAAAATAAATAATAAAAATATTTCTATATTACCTAAAATTTTTTGAGAAAATAATGAAAAAATTATCAAAAATCTTTTAGTAATGTTGAATTATACTAAAAAATTAAATATAAAAGAAAGTGATATTGCTAATTTAGGAAAAACTAATAATTTATTTGAGATTTTTATTTATATTTTTGCTAAAGAATTAATTAATTTACTTAGAAAAGACTTCAAAAAAAATTATAATAAAATTTCAGAAAATTCTTCTTTTTTAAAAGGAAAATTATTATTTGCTCAACATATTAAAAATAATTTATTTAATAAATCCAAATTTTTTGTTGAATATGAAAAAATGGATGAAAATATTTTATTAAATATCTTCTTTAAATCTTGTTCTGAAAGATTTCTAAAATTTACTAAATCAAGGGAAAATTATAAATTATTAAAGAAAATAAATTTTATTTTACAAGATATTGAGAATTATAATTTTCAAAACATTTCTAGTTTAGCTAAAATTAAATTTACTAAACAAAATCAAATTTATAAAAATATTTTTTCTTTGGCTAAAATGTTATATTTTTGAAATTCTCCAGATTTATCAAAAAATAAGTCAGATAATTTTTCTATTCTTTTTGATATGAATGTTTTGTTTGAAGAATTTATTACTGAATTTATGAAGAAAAATATTTCACAAATTGATAAAAATTTAATTTCTGTAAATTCTCAAGTTTCAAGTAAATATGTTTTTGAAAAAAAATATTCTTGAAAAAATTATTTTAATCTAAAACCAGATATTTTGTTAGAATATAAAAAATTTGAAGAAAATTTTAAAAAAGTAATTATTGATACAAAATATAAAAAACTTGATTCTAAAAAAAGTAATTCTTGAGTAAATAGTGCTGATATCTATCAGATGTTCTTGTATGGAATGAGATATTTTAGTAAAGAAAAAAATACCAAAGTGCCCCTTGAGAGTAAAAAAATAATTTTACTTTACCCAAAATATCAAGAGGAAATAAAAAAAGAATATATTTCAGAAGAAAATATTAAAATTTTGATAAAGACTATTGATCTTAATTTTGATTTAAGTAATAGGAAATGAAGAGAAAAATTAAATATAGAAATCATAAAAATACTAAAGTAATAAAAAATTAACTCTTTATTATATATAGTTTTAATAAGAAAAGTTTAAAATTTGCTTTTATTTTTTAATTAATATAATAAGAGTATATAAAAATATCTAATAAAAAAATTATGAGCCAAACAATAATATGTCCAAATTGTAATACAGAAATTGATTTAGATAAAATCACTGAACAAAAATTATACCAAGAACAAGAAAATCAGAGGAAATCTTTTGAAAAAAAGTTGGAAGAGGAAAAACAAGAAATGAGAAGAAAAGCAAAAAGGTTTGCTGAAGAACAGGCTGAAAAAGAAAGAAAGAAAGTTGAATTTGAAATGAAAGATATGCAGGAGCAATTAAAAAAAGCTGAAGAAGAAAAACAAGTTGCAAAAAAATTAGAACTTGAAATGTTGAAAAAGTCTAGAGATTTGGAGGAAAAAGAAAAAAACTTTGAACTTGAAATGGAAAAACAACTATTTGAGGAAAAGAAAAAAATTGAAGAAAATTTAGAAAAAAGGTTGGAAGAAAAGTCTAATCAAAAATTAGAAGTTCAACTTAAAAAAATTAACTTAGAACAAGAAAAATTAAGAGAAAAAGAACAAGAAGATTTTAGAAAAAAGGAACAAGAACTATTAAAACAACAAGAACAAATGAAAAAAGCTCTTGATGAAGCCAAAAGAAAAGCTGAACAGGGAAGTCAACAAATTCAATGAGACATACAAGAAGATGATATTAGAGATGCACTTAAATCAGCTTTTCCAATTGATCAAATTGAAGATGTTGCTACCTGAGTTAAGTGAGCAGATTTGATTCAAACTGTTAAAAATAATATTTGAATAAGTTCTTGAATAATTGTTTGGGAATCTAAAAATACAAAAACCTGGACACAAAGCTGGATAATGAAATTAAAAGATGACAAATTAAAAGTAAAATGAAATATTGCAATTTTAGTTACGACCGTTCTACCAAAAGAGATTGAAAATTTTTGAATGATTGATGATGTTATGGTATGTTTACCAAAATTTGTAATTCCTGTTGCTTCAATGCTTAGAGAAAAATTAATTGCTGTGGCTAAAACACAAAAATCTCTAGAATGAAAAGATATCAAAATGGAAATGCTTTATAAATATTTATCAAGTGAAGAATTTTCAAGTAAGATTTCTATGATGGTTGATGTATTTTCACAATTAAAAATTTGAATTGATTCAGAAAGAAGAGCAATGGAAAAAAATTGGAAAAAAAGAGAAAAAGATTTAGAAAGAGCTACTTTTGCAATTACTGGAATGTATTGAGAATTGGAGAGTCTTATGTGACAGGAATTACCCTGAGCAGAAAAACTAAGTTTAACACAGTCTGAAAATTAGAAAAATAAAAAAAATGAAAATAACTTTTCATTTTTTATTTTAAACTATTTTTTATTTTATCTAAAACTCCTTTATCTATTAAATTTATTTTACCTAATAATTTATCTGTTTCTTTTCAATGCTGTAATAAAAGTTCTTTGTTAGACTTTTTATATTCTTCTAATTGCTCATCACTTTTTTTAATATATTTGATTATTTTTTCATCACTTTTATCTTGAACACTTTTTATATTTTCTTTATTTTCTTTTGAAATCTTTTTTAAAACATCTAACTGTCAGTCATATAATTTTGCTTTAAGTTCAACTATTTCTCTTTCTTGTTTTTTAATTTTATGTCTTAAAAAAATATCTAATCAATCATATATAAAAAGAATAAGAACAGAATAAATCACTACAAAAGCTGAATTATAAAAGATAAACGGTATCTCTATTTTTTTAATCCCAAAAATATTAATAACTTCTGTATCATAAATAAAATCAATATTTACTAGAACAAGTAATAAATAAACTAGAATCGGAAATAATAATAAGATTTTCATAATAAAATATTTTAATATATAATAAATCTATTATAGTCTTTTTTTTAGAATATAGCAAGATATTTTATTGATTTATTTAAGAAAAATATATAATTAACTTATTATTTAAATAATAACAGAATAATATGCCTAAAATGAAATTAGAAATAGATCAATCTTACAAAGAAAAACTTGATATATTAAAAAAAGTTTTTGTTACTTCTAAAGGAAATAAAATTGAAGATGATGGAGTACTAGTTTGAGAATTAATAGATACATTTTTAGAATTTTTACAAAATCAAGCTACTGAAATGGATGAGGACTCTGATGGAGGAAGTTGTTGTGGATGAGGAGGTTGTGGAAATCATTAAAAAAACTAAATAATTTTATTATTTAGTTTTTTCTTTTATTTTTTCAATGAAATTATTAAAATTATATTTTCAGATTTTATAAGTATTATTATTTATAATAATAATTTTATCTGTATATATCTCTAAAGAATAAGAATTTCAATTTAATTCTTGCATAACTCCAGTTTTTAAAACTTTTTTTATTATACTTTTTAATTCTTCTAAAATCATTTCACTATTATTGATGTCAGACTTATAAAAATCATCAAACATTTTTTTAGAATTTTTTTCTTTTATTTTTCTTTTTATTCAAAAAATATTTAGTATGTTATTAATCATTATTTTATTTTTAAGAGAAGTAATTATTTTTTATAAATTGGATATGCAGTATTTATTTTGTTTTTTCACTTATATGTATATCACGAAATTTCGAAACCTAATCCAGATGGTCATATAAATTTTGATTTTTTATAATATTTTTTATTTTTCCATGCATTTAGAATAGCACCTTCAACCTCATCCATAGATAAATTATCTGGGAAAATACTAGAAAATTTATTTTTAAATTTATTATTTTTAATATCATAAATATCTATTTTTACATTAAAAATTCATAATTTATTTTTTTTCTCTATTTTTCTAATTTTAACGGTTTTTGGAACAATTCAATCTGGCATTGAATGAAATCAAGTAGGTTTTCATCTTTTATTATATTCTCCACAAAAAATGTGAGTTTTATTAATTTGTGGTGTTGTATTACTCCACACCTTATAGTATTTTCATTTTTCTATAAATTGATTGCAAAAAACAACATTTCTATTTTTTAATATTCTATTGTTAATATTTTTATTTTCTGATTTATTACAAGAAACTAATCAAAAGTTAAACACTAATATTACAAGTATAATTTTTATAATTTTTATCATATTTTATTTTTTTAAATTTTTAAATTATTATTTTATTATTTTATTATTTTATTATTTTATTATTTATAAAGTATATTGATATATTTTCAGAATCAAAATCATATAATATTAATCTTTTAAAATATTAATATTTTTTATTGATAATTTTAAAAAAAAATATATTATTAATTTAATAAAAAAATATTATTAACAATTTAACAAATGGCAGAAAAAAAGGTTACTTATTTAGCAGATTATAAAATTCCTGAATATTTAGTTGAGAAAATAAATTTACAATTTGATATTTTTGATGAATTTACTTTAGTTGAAAATGAAAGTATTTTCTATAAGAATCCTGAAAATAAAAATATTTGAGATTTGATATTAGATTGAGATGAACTTGATTTAGTTGATGTTTTTTTAGATTGAACAAAATTAGAAGAAAATACAGATTATAAAGAAGAAAATGATAAATTAATTATTTTTAAATCAACTTTAGATAATAAAGCAGTTGGAAAACAAAAAGAGATATTAATTAAAATTTTAACAAGAAATAAACCTGAACAAAATACAGCTCTAATGGGTTTATATAAATCTAAATGACTTTATTGTACTCAGTGTGAATCTGAAGGTTTTAGAAGAATTACATATTATTTGGATAGGCCTGATGTATTAACTAAGTTTAAAGTCAAAATTACTGCTGATAAAGATAAAAATCCAATATTACTTTCAAATTGAAATAAAATTGATTCTTGAGATTTAGAGAACAATAGACATTTTACAATTTGGGAAGATCCTTTTAATAAACCATGTTATTTATTTGCATTAGTAGCTGGTAATCTAAAAAATATTGAAGATGAATTTATTACAATGAATGGGAAAAAAGTAAAATTACAAATTTTTACAGAACCACATAATATAAATAAAACTCCTTTTGCTATGAAAGCATTAAAAAGTTCAATGCTTTGGGATGAACAAAAATTTTGAAGAGAATATGATCTTGATATTTTTATGATTGTTGTTGTTGATGACTTCAATTCTGCTGCAATGGAAAATAAATGATTAAATATTTTTAATTCCAGTGCATGTTTTGCAACTGAAGAAACTGCAACTGATGAAGATTTTGAGAGAGTTGAACATGTAATTGCTCATGAATATTTCCATAATTGGACAGGAGATAGAATAACTTGTCGTGATTGGTTTCAACTAAGTTTGAAAGAATGATTAACTGTATATAGACATCAAGAATTTATGGCTGATCAACATGAAAGAACAGTTAGTAGAATTCAAGATGTAAAAGATTTAAGGAATAATCAATTTCAAGAAGATGCTGGTCCAATGACACATTCAATTAGACCTTCAAGTTTTGAAGAAATTTCTAATTTCTATACAATAACAGTTTATCAAAAAGGTGCAGAGATTATTAGAATTTATGAATCAATTTTAGGGAAAGAAGGTTTTAGAAAAGGTATGGATTTATATTTTGAAACTTTTGATGGAAAAGCAGTAACAACAGAAGATTTTTTATGGGCAATGTGAAAAGCTAATAATAAAGATTTATCTAAAATGCAAAGATGGTATGAACAAGCTTGAACTCCAATAGTCGATATTATTTCAAATTATGATGAAAAAACAAAAGAATATACATTATTTTTTAGGCAAACTTGTCCAGAAACTCCTGAAACAAATTGACAAAAAAAACCATTTTTAATTCCTATAAAATATTGATTATTAGACAAAGAAACTAAACAAGAAATAAAATCTTGAACGTTTATTTTAGATAATTATCAAGATAGATTAGTTTTTAAAAATATCAAAAATAATCCAATAGCTTCTTTATTAAGAGACTTTTCTGCACCAGTAAAATTAAATTATGCTTTTTCTAATGAAGAATTAAATTTTTTAGCTAAATATGATACAAATGAATTTAATAGATTTGAAGCTTTTCAAAATTATGCAAGAGAAATAATTCTTGAAAATTATAATTGTAAAAATATTGGGAAATATAAAATAAAAGAAGAATTTTTAAATATTTTTAAATATATTTTAGAAGATACAAAGTTATCTAATTCACTTAAAGGTGAAATCTTGGTGTTACCTAGTGTATCGGAAGTTTCTGCAATAATAGAAAAAAATATCAATTTTGCTAAACTTTCTGAGATAATAAAATTTTTAGAAAATATTATAGCTAATAAATTTGAAGAAGATTTTTTAATTTTATATAAAAAATTAGAAAATTGTAAATTAGAAGATAAAGAAGAATGAAATAGAAAGCTTAAAAATTTGGCTTTAAAATATATTACCATTTCAACAGATTCAAATCTTATAGCATATTCTCAATTTGAAAAAGCTAAAAATATGACTGAAGAAATGTGAGCTTTAAAATCAATAGTCTTAATTGATAATATAGTTAGAGAAAAAACTCTGACAGAATTCTATGAAAAATGGAAAGAAGATAATAATGTAATTGATAAATGGTTTTCTATACAAGCAAATTCAAATTTTGATAATATATTTGAAATTTTAGAAAAATTATCAAAAGATAAATTATTTAATATAAAAAATCCAAATAAAGTAAGAAGTGTTTATTCTAACTTTGCAATGAATAATTTGGAAAAATTTCATTGTAAAACTTGAAAATGATACAAATTGATAGCAGATAAGGTAATAGAATTGGATAAAATAAATCCAATGATTGCTTCTAGATTATCAAAAGTCTTAATTGATTGGAAAAAATTAGATGAACATAATTCAAAATTAATGAAAAATGAACTTTTGAGAATTAATCTTGAAGAAAAATTATCTTCTGATTTATCCGAAGTTATAAATAAATGATTAAAATAAAAAATGAAGAAAATTATTTTTCTTCATTTTTTTATTTTATAAGTAAATATCATTTTAGACGATATCCATAGATATTATCTCATTTATAATCAGGACTTGGTATATCTATCCTTTCAACATATAATTTATATTTTCATCATTCAAATTTAAAAGTTAAATTATCTTCAGATAATTTTCTATTTCTTTTCCCAAACTTTTTTATTAATTCTTTATTAATTTTTGTAAGAGAAATACTTTTGATTTTTTTACTATTTTCTAAAATGATTATTTCTTGTTTTTTATAGTTAAATTTAACATAATCTTTGTTTCCTATATTATAATCTCATATTCTATAAATTTTAGAATATCCTCTAATATCTAATGGAAAAAAATCTTCCTTATTTGAATATATAACAGAGTTTCAAAAATTATGATGATATCTTTCTACTTTAATCTTTTTGCTTATTCAACTAATTATAGTCCATTTATTTTTTAAGTCAGATTTTTTATTTTTAATTTCAGAATAAATTTTAGGAAATAATTCTTTAATAGATTTACAAGAATTAAAATCACATAAATGATCTATTCCAGAATAAATATCTTTACTCAATTTTCTAGAAATATCTGAATATTGTTTAAGTGGTACTATATTATTACCTTGTAAAATTTTTGCTTTTTTTAAGTTATTTTTTAATCTAGTTAATTGTCTATCATGTGAAAAAGTATAGACATTATATTTTGGTATAACTGAAATAATAATTATAAACAATGTTAACAAAGCTGGTATTGCAATGAGACTTTTCTTTTTAGAAAATATAAAATATATACTTATAATAAAAAGTAACAATCATAAAACTATAATAAAATATCTATTTATAGTAATATCATATTGATTTATTCTTAAATAAATTGCATAAAAAAGCATAAATATTTGAGGAATTACAGCAAACGGAAATATTTTTCTAAAACTTTTAATTAGTATATTTTTTTCTTCAAAAATATATGAAAATATATAAATCAAATATCCAAAAATAGAAAATCAAATTACAAGTCATGATACTTCTCATCTTGGCCATTGTTGAAAATTTGAAAGAACTTTTATACTATAAATATATAATATAAAAAAATACAAATATATAAATGGTATTGCGATAAATTTAATTAAAAAAGAAAAAAAAGAATTTTCATTAAAATGGTTTTCATTAAAACTTTCTTTACTGGGAATTTGAGTTAGGAAAAAAAGTGGAGTAATCAATGCCAAAGATATGATTGCCCAATTTCAATAAGTCAAAGAAATAGATATATCCAAGAGAAAAAGTGTATCAATTGTTGCAATACCAATTGCACCAAACCCAAAAAGAACTAATGCAAAAATAGAACTGATCAAAACAACAATCGAGATATTATAAAAATATGTATAAAAAATTGATTGTTTAATTCACTTTACAAAAATACTTTGAATATAAGGAGCAAAAAATAATAATGAGAATACTCAACTAAAACCTAGTATAAAAAATAACATATTTTCTAAACTATCCATATTAGAAGGAGATATATTATAAAATACAATTCAAAATATAATAGGAATTAATTGAAATATTCTTTTTTTAAACTTACTTTTTTTAGAATTTTCAGCAAACAAATAGATTCAGATACTAAAAATAAATACAATAATCATAGCCAAAATAGCAGTGATAGTTTTTATATTTAAAATATCATTAATTTGTCTATTGTAATGCAAATTTATAAATAATAATATTGTTATTAAAAATATTGTTATTATAGAAATTGGAAATCTATTAGAAATTTCTTTCATTTTTTCTTTCAAATTATTTGAAGAAAAATTTTTAAATATATTTTTCATAAATATTTAGTTAGTATTAAGTTAATAATTATAGTTTTAATTATTTTTTTGAATTAATATTATTAATTTTTCAAGAAATTACTTCTCAAGAAACTATTTTATTTCCATCAACATCATATCAATCTTGATTTGCTAAATAATTAAATTTATACATTCAAGCCAATCATACTACAACTATTACAATAACTATTGCTATAACAAGGTTTGTTAATATTTTTTTCATAATAAAAAAATTATATAATAAAGTAATTTTATTATATAATCTTAGTTGAAGTCTAGTTGAAGTCTTGATTATTTTTTTAAACTGACTTTATTAATTTCTCCAGAAGATACTTTTCAAGAAATTACTTCTCAAGAAACTATTTTATTTCCATCAACATCATATCAATCTTGACTTGCTAAATAATTAAATTTGTACATTCAAGCTAATCATACTACAACTATTACAATAACTACTGCTATAACAAGGTTTGTTAATATTTTTTTCATAATAAAAAATTTATATAATAAAGTAATTTCATTATATAATCTTAGTCGAAGTCTAGTTGAAGTTTTAATTATTTTTAATTTTTTAAAAAACAATCTTGAAAAAAATAGATTTTAATATACAATTCTTTTTATGAAAATACTAATAATTGAAGATAATCCAAACCTTAGAGAAAATCTAATATTCTTACTAAAAAAGAATAATTTTTTGGCTGAATGAGTTCTACATTGAGAAAAAGCCCTAGAAAAAATGAAAAGTAATAAATATGATGCTCTCATTCTTGACATAAATATGCCGATTATGAATGGAAAAGAATTTCTAAAAATTATTAGGGATTTAAATAATAATATTCCAGTCATTGCTTTATCTTCTGATTCTATGTTGTCAGATAAACTTGAAGTTTTTGAACTTGGAGCTGATGATTATATGACAAAACCTTTTGAAATTGATGAACTTGTGATGAGATTAAAAGCTATTTTAAAAAGAACTGACAAAGTTATAGAAGAAAAAATTGTAATTCAAGAATTTGAAATAAATTTTTCTAAATCAAAAGTTTTAAAAGAAACTGAAGAAATAAAATTTCCACATAAACAATATTTAATAATAGAATTACTAGCTAAAAATAAGTGATTTCCAATAAAAAAAATAAAATTAATGGAATACGTTTGGGGTGAAGCTGAGGAAAATCTTGAATTCAATTCTACAACTTTAGAAAGTCATATCTATGCAATTAGAAAAAAAATGTGAAAAAAGTTTATAAAAACTATTAAATGAATTGGCTATATTATTGAATAAAAAATATTATGAATAATAAAATAAACACTATTAAAATTAAAAATATTACAAAATTATCCTTACAGATTACTTTATTTTTATTAATTAGTTCACTAGTACTTTTTATTATTGTATTATTTTGGTATGGAAATTATAATTCTATAAGAGAATTCTTAGATAATTTTTTGATTTATAAAAATATAATTTTAATTATTTTAATAAATATTTTTTCAATTATAATATGAATTATCTTTAGATTCATAATTTGAGATATTTTTAAAAAAGTGGAAGATCATAATCAAAAACTAAAAGATTATAATCATTATCTAGCTCACGAATTGAAAACTCCAATATCTATAGTTAATTCAAATATGGATATTCTAAAATATGGTTTTGACAAAAATATAGTAGAAAAGTCAAAATTAGAATTAAAAAATATGTCTAGAATTATTAATGGATTACTTGAATTTTCTGAGACTATTAGACTAGAAAATAAAAAAGATATTAATCTAGAAAACTTTTTAAACGCTCAAATTTCATTTTTAAATAAGACTAATAATATCAAAATCAAAAATAAATTATTTAATTTCTCAATTAAAACTGATGAAATTTTATTTGAAAGAGTAATTAAAAATTTAATTGAAAATGCATTAAAACATTCTAGTAATCAAAAATTAGAAATCATTATTTTAAAAGAAAAATTAGTCTTTCAAAATAGTATTTTAAAAACTTTAGATTTAGAAGAAATAGAAAAAATAAAACAAAAATTTTATTCTAATTCAGAAGATTGAAATTGAATATGACTTTCTATTATTGCTGAAATTATAAAAATTCTTAATTATAGAATGGAAATTATTTCAGAAAATAAACATTTTATAGTAAATATCTTTTATTCAAAGCAATAATTTGCTTTTTTTTTTTTTTGAGTATAATTTGTAAAATTAAAAATAATTATGTAATTTATGGGAAAAATAGACAACTCGGCTCAATGGATTTCTATGTCTGATATGATGACTTGATTAATGTTGATTTTTTTACTTATAGCAATGGCTTTTATGTATGAAGTTCAGCTTAAACAAAAAGAAAAAGATAAAATCATCTGAGAATATAATGATTCTAAAATACAAATTTATAATGATTTTAAAAAATCCTTTGAATCCAAAGAAAAAAAATGGTGAATGGAAATTAAGAAAGATCTAAGTATTAAATTTAATAAAAAGAATATTGAGTTTGAACCAGATAAAGCATTTTTGAAAGAGAATTTCAAGAAAATTCTAAAAGAATTTATACCAGAATATTTAAAAATTATAAATAAACCACAATATTCTAAAAATATTAAAGCAATTAAAATTGAAGGGCATACAGGAAAATGTAAGAGTTATGAATATGAAGAGTGCCTACTGTTATCTCAAAAGAGGGCCAATACTGTTTTATTATATTTACAAAATTATAAATATTTCAAAAATTTAAATAAAAAAGATAAAGACAAATTAAATTTTTGGCTTACTTCAAATTGAATGTGAGATTGAAAATTGTTAGATAATAATTGAAAATATATATATTTTTCAAAAAAAGAGAATAATGATAAAAAGTCTAGAAGAGTTGAATTCAAAATTATTACAAATAGTGATAATATAATCCAAAATATTAGTAACAAAAAATAAAAATGTTAGAAACTATAAATATAGCTGTAATTATATGAGCAGCACTATTAATTCTATATGTGGCAATTACAAAAAGAGATAAAAATCTCGTTACAGTAATTGGTATTTTATGAACTTTTATATGAATAATATTAGGTTTATTATCTTTTAATACAGCTGATATTGAGGGAAGTATTGCAACTTTATTAAATTGATTAAAAACTGCATTTTTTACTTCAATTTTTGGTTTAATAGCAGCTCTAATTATCTGATTTTTAGAAAAAAAAGAAACATCAAAAGATGACTCAGATTTTTTAATTGAGATTAGAGATGAAATAAAAAAATTAAATAATAGCAATCCAAACAGTTCAGATAATTCAAGCTATGAAATAATTAATGAATTAAAAAAATTAAATAATAGTAATAATAACCTACAAAACTCTTTTCAACAATTTGCTACTGAGATGTCTGAAAATAATTCTAAAGCTCTAGTTGATGCAATGTGAAAAGTTATGGAAGATTTTAACTCAAAAATTAATAGTCAATTATGACAAAGTTTTTCTGATTTATCAAATTCAGTAGAAACTTTAGTTTCTTGGCAAGAAAATTATAAAGAAAACATTAAAATATCACAAGAAATATTTGAAAAGTCAGTTACTTCAACTAATTTATCATCTAAAGCTTTTGAAATAATTGTTGAAAATTCAAAAAATTTCTCTAATATTTCAAACAATTTATGAGAGGAATTAAAATGATTAAATAAGAGTATTGAAATTTTACAATCTTGATGAAATGAGTTTAAAGAAGTATCAATATCTATTAAAGATATGTCTAATACTTTAATCAGATCAGTAGAATGATTGTCAAAGGTTTTTGTCTGAAAAGCTGAATTTATATTATGAGAAAATGAGAAACAAATGGTTGCAATGCAAACAACATTTGCTAAATTATCAAATGGTTTAAATCAAACTCACTCTGATATTTTATTTAACCTAAAAGATGAATTAGAACAAAATGCCAAATTTACAAGTAATCAATTTTTGAAAATTCAGTATAGACTTGAACAACAGGTTGCTGATTTAGATAAACAATTATGAGAAGAACTTGAAAAATCATTACATTCTTTAGGACAACAGTTAACAGGTTTATCACAAAAATTTGTTTCTGACTATTGAACATTAGCAGAAAAACTTGAAAAATTAGTTAAATAGGAATAATTACAAAAAATGAAACTACCTGACTTTAAACAACATAATTGATTAAATGCACTAAGAACAATACTATGAGCAGAATTAAATCACCTATATAGACCAGAAAATAAACCTATATGGGATTTAAAAGTAAATGAATTATTAGAAAATAAGGAATTGAGACATTTACAAATAAATGAAATTTCTGTATGAATTGAAAATTTATTAGAATATAAACAAAATAATGTATTAATCTACAAAGAATATCAAGTAGAAAGAGGATTTGAATGATCCTCACAATTTCATTTTTATAATTGTGCAACTATAAAAAAATGGAGAGAAGAAAAAAATTATAATTGAAAATATGTTGCAAATAGATTAGCCGATTTTAGAGTGAATATAGAAAGTTATTGAAAAAGTTTAGCTACAAATATAAAAGTTGATTTAAAAGTATGTAAAAATTGTTTAAAAGAATCAAATTATTACAACTATGAAAATGTAGATTATAATAAAAAGATTTTTATATATAATAATTTTTCTACAAAAGAATATTTTGAAGCTGTAGATTAATCAAAAATAACTATCAAACCAGAATTTCTAATAATTTCTGGTTTGATTTTTTCAATAAATTTTCTAATTTTAGTTCATTTAATAACTATTTTATAATAGAATTGATTTATTTTTTTTATAGATTTTTTGTTAAAAATTATTTCAAAATCTTCTTCTTTAGTTTTTTCTCAAATTAATTTATTATATAGATTTTCTATAAATTCTTCTGCTTTTTTCTCTATAGAATGCCTATATTCTAAAGTAGCTACTTCTCAAAAGGGTGGATAATTAAATAATTTTCTTTCTTTTAATGTTTCTATAAAAAATTCTTTGTAATTATTATATATAATAGATTGAACTATATTGTTATCTGGAATAAAAGATTGTATAATAAAATCAGTTTTTTGTCATACTCTAGCCCCTCTTCATAATAATTGTCTAATATTTATAAAAACAGACTCTTCTGTATTATATTTTGGAATTTGTAATTCTTGCTCTAATAAAATTACTCCAACTAAGCCAACTTTTTTGAAATTGAAACCTGTAGTTATCATTTTTGTTCCAATAATAATATCAGAGTTATTTAATAAATCTAATGCTTCTAATTTAGATTTTTTAGTCTTCATTGTATCTGTATCAAATCTAAAAACTTTTTTATTTTTAAAAATATTTTTCAAACTATCTTCAATTTGTTGAGTTCATACTCAAATATTAGATAAATTTATACCTCAACATTTTATACAAGATAATGGAATATCCTCTGTATTAGAACATAAATGACAGATAAACTTTGTAGGGTATTTATGTACACTCATTGAAATATCACAATTTTTACACTTAAAAAGATATTGACAGTCATTACAAATTACTGAACTAAATTGTCACCTTTTATTCAAATATAAAATAACTTTCTCTCCATTATTTGTAATTTCTTCAATATTAGTTAAGAGTGTGTTTGAAAGATAAGGATTAATTTTTGATTTATCTATAGAAAGATTTACTAATTTCATTCCAAGAATATTTACTTCACTTCACATATTATTGTAATTAAAAATATTTTTTATATTATTACTTTTTTAAAAATCATTTATTATTTTTAGATATCTTATTTTTATTTTTTTAAAACTCAAATTTTTATTTTATTTCCTATATACTGAATAATATAACAGTTATATTTTTTGCAAAAAAAATAAATTTTTATAAAATATAAACAAATATTATTAATAAAATAACAAAATGTCTATCTGATTATTAGCTCTACTAGATGATATAGCAATGTTAGCTGATGATGCTGCTACAATGACAAAAGTTTCTATGCAAAAAACTGCCTGAATCCTTTGAGATGATTTAGCCGTAAATGCAAAACAAGCATCTAACTTTTCTGCTTCAAGAGAAATCCCTGTTTTGATAAAAATTACAAAATGAGCTTTATTAAATAAAATTATTATTTTACCATTTGCCTTTTTATTAACAGCTTTTGCCCCAACTTGGGTAATTCCAGCAATTTTAGTTTTTGGTTGATGTTATCTAGCTTTTGAATGAGTTGAAAAAATTCATGAAATAATTTTAGAAAAAATATTTCATACAAAACATAACGATAACAAAACAGAAGTTGTAATGACAGAAGAACAAAAAGTAAAATCTGCTATTTTTACAGATTTTATTCTTTCAATAGAAATTGTTATGATAGCTCTTTCTACAGTTTTAGAACAACCACTTTTAACTCAAGTGAGAGTTGCTTCAATTGTAGCAATAATTGCTACTTTCTGAGTTTATTGAATAGTTGCTTTAATTATAAGACTTGATGATATTTGATTTTATTTTGTAAATAAAAAAAATAAATTATCTAAAAAGTTCTGAAACTTTTTAATAGCCTCTCTCCCTATAATAATAAAAATTTTAGCGATTGTATGAACATGGGCAATGTTATTAGTTGCAGGATGAATTTTTACTCATAATATAAGTTTTATTCACCATTTCTATGAAACTATGAATTATATTCCCTCAATAATTTTTGATACAATTCTATGATTTATAATTGGTTATATATTAGTAGTAGGATTTATGATTTGAAAAAAGATTTTTAAGAAAGAAATATTCAAATAAAAGAAAAAGATTTATTAAATATATTGAAAAAAGAAAAAATATCAGACAATATTAATGATGATGTTTTTTATACAAAATGAGATTAAAAAAGAAGATAATAATGAACTGCCCCCTGAAAAGTAGAGTAAAAATAAAAAACACTCTACTTTTTTTGTTTTTTACTTGCTATGTTTTTAAATTGCAAGATATTTTTTTCTAGTTATAATAAAATTATACTTCATTATAAAAATAAACTAATGCTATTTAAAGACCTAAATTTGATAGATCCCATACTTAAGGCACTTGAGAAGAAGTGATATCAAAATCCCACTCCGATACAAGAAAAATCAATTCCTCATATCCTGAAATGAAAAGATTTATTGGGTGCTGCTCAAACTTGAACAGGAAAAACTGCTGCTTTTGCTATTCCAACTTTACAACTTTTGGCTAAAGAAGGGAAAATAGAAAATACTAGAAAAACAATAAAAACTTTAGTTTTGACTCCAACCAGAGAACTTGCTATACAAATTGAAGAAAATTTTACTGAGTATTCAGAAAATTTGAATATAAAAAATATGGTTCTTTTTGGTTGAGTAAAACAAGGTTCACAAGTCAGAAAATTAAGATCCGGTGTAGATATTTTAATTGCAACTCCTGGTAGATTATTAGATCTAATACAACAATGATATATAGATTTAAAATATGTAGAAATATTTATTTTAGATGAAGCAGATAGAATGTTAGATATGTGATTTATAAATGATGTAAAAAAAGTTTTAAAAGAGCTTCCTAGCAAAAAACAAACTTTATTTTTCTCAGCAACTATGCCTAAAGAAATTGATACTTTGGCTAGTAATATCTTAAAAAATCCTATAAAAGTAGAAGTTACTCCAGTTTCAAGTACAGCTGAAAAAGTTAAGCAAAAAGTTTATTTTGTAACTAAATCAAGTAAAATTAATCTTTTAATAGATATTTTAGGTGATGAAAAAATGAAACAAGTTTTAGTTTTTACAAGAACAAAACACTGAGCTGACAAAGTTGTTAAACAACTTGAAAAATTATGAATTATAGCCCAAGCAATTCACTGAAACAAATCTCAAAATGCAAGACAAAGAGCATTAACTAACTTTAAATCGGGAGAGACAAGAGTCTTAATTGCAACTGATATTGCTGCAAGATGAATAGATATTGATGAATTATCTTATGTTATAAATTATGATTTATCAAATGAACCAGAGACTTATGTTCATAGAATTTGAAGAACAGGAAGAGCAGGGAATAGTTGATTAGCAATCTCATTTTGTGATCAAGAAGAATATGCTTATTTAAAAGATATTCAAAAATTAATTTGAAAAGAAATAGATGTAGAAGAAAATCATCCTTTTGTTTTAGAAATTGATAAAAATGCAAAACCAGTTAAAAAAACACAAAATTCGAGAAATAGAAATAGAAGAACAATGAGAGAATGATGAAAAAGACCTGCCGTTGCAAACAGAAAAAGAGATGCAAGAAGAAAGAAGAATAAAAGAAAATAAAAAAATCCACAATGTAGAGATGTTTTGTTAAAACATCTTAAAAAAAAATAAAAATAAAATAAAAAAATCTACAATGTAGAGATGTTTTGTTAAAACATCTTAAAAAAAATAAAAATAAAATAAAAAACAGAAAGCTAAAGCATTCTGTTGATATATTTTAAATACTACTAAATCAACATTATCCCTTTAGGGCTATGTTTTTTTTATTTTTTTAAAACATTTCTAAACTCATAATTCAACCTGATAAATTTACAAATTTATACATTGGTAATTGTGGAGCTAATTGTCCTTGAATATATCAACTTGAACCTCCAGAGTGACAATATAAAGCAAAAGTTGTTCATTCTGGTTTATTTCCTGGAGTAAAAAGTTCATTAGAAATTTGAATAGAATCTTTTATTGGATGCCCAATCATATCAACTAAAACTACTTTGTCTCACAAAACTTTTTTTTGTTTTTTATATTCATCCCAAGTCCAAGATTCAAGTCCATTATTTCTACCTCCAATCATACAAGCATTTGGATCATACTGATCTGTAATTCACATAATTTTTTATTTTTAAATATTATTTTTTATATTTTATAGATTTTTTTATATTTGCAATATTTTATAAAATTAATTTGAATTTTTATATAAAAAATATATATTATGTACTATAATTAGTATATATTTTAAAAGTATGAAATTTAGAAAATCTAGAAAAATATTTACACACATTGATTGTGATAGTTTTTTTGCTGAATGTGAAATTTTAAAAAATCCTAAACTAAAAGGGAAGTATGTTTTAGTATGAACTGAAATTGTAACAGCTTGTAATTATAAATGTAAAGATTTATGAATAAAAGTTACTATGCCTGTTTGGCAAGCAAAAGATATTTTGTGAGATAAAGCTATTTTTTTAGAATGAGATTACAATTTTTACTCTCATATTTCAAATAAAATGATGAAATATTTAAGAGAAAACACACTAAAAACAGAACCATTTTCAATAGATGAAGCATTTTGTGAAATTACAGGATTACCAGAATTATATAACATTTCACTTGAAGATTATATCAAAAAACTCCAAAAAGATGTAGCAAAACACATATGAATTCCAGTAAGTATTTGAGTAAGTACAACAAGAATAAAAGCAAAGATTTTTTCAAAATTAAATAAACCAAACTGATATTATATAGACCTCTGAGAATCCAAAGAACTATACAAAAACCTACCACTTTCCATTGTCCCATTCATCTGAAAATCCAAACAAGAATTTTTAAAATATAAATGTAAAAATGTTTATGATTTCATAAAATCAGGATTTTTCTATCTCAAAAAAAGTCTATGAAAAACAAGTACAGATTTATGGCTAGAATTATCAGGAGTAAATGCTTTTGTTGTTAGAAAAAATCCAGAATCAAAATCTATGAGCAGATGAAGAAGTTTCAACAAAAATATCACAAATAACAAAGAATTTTTACACAAACAATTAATAGAAAATTTTAACTATTTATTCCAAGAATTTTCACAAAAAAATTATAAATGCAACAAAGTTTCAATATTCTTCAGAGACAAAGAAAAAGAAACCCACACCCATAATTACTGCTGAAGCAAAAAAGTTTTTGAAAGACAAGAACTTTTAAAAGTAGTAGAATATTTATTTTCGAAAAATTATTCTACAAATATGCTATGCAGAAGCACAGGAGTAGTTTTTGCCTGACTAGAAAAAAACATAAACATTCAACTAAATATTTTTGAAAACATCAATAAATAGCAAAACTCCAATAAACAACTTTTTTCAGTAATTAATCAGATAAATAATAAATACAACTCAAATAAAATTAGTTTTGGGACGGATTT